>JAQBSW010000520.1:0-195321 GCA_029291075.1 Eudiplozoon nipponicum
GCGTGCTTGAAGCAAACAACAATCCCATTATATTTAATGAGACGTCAAACAACATAACAAAACTACCGCCGATCGCACACATTGACGCGTTTCGACCTTCCATGATCATCATCACAGTAAGACATTTTACAATTAAAATAAGTTTTTCGAAATAAATAATGCTAACAAGAATATTTGTTCAACCATTCTAGGATAATGTTATAATCATAATACGAGAGCGAATTTGGATGCCATACACGCTCGATTTTAGGCAAAATCGTTTGAGTGACGACTTAGCACATGGCAAATCTCTGAACTCAGTTGGCAAACAATTGAGAATAATATATATATATATATATATATATATATATATATATATATATATATATATATACATATACATATATAAATATATAATTAATAAGAAAACAATATGCCTGCAACCTTCCATATTAGAGAAAGTGTGATTGCGGACAATCTCAATCTTCTTCCTGTTCCATGTTTCTTCTTCTTCGTCGGACTCATATACGCTTGTGTCCTAAGTGTCAAGCGATTTCGTATACATCGTTAATTACAGCACCGTGAAGATAAATATAATAAAATTCCGCCCTACTACAAAAAATTAACGATAGAAGTTTTAAATATTAATCTTCAATCCTAGTGACAACAAGTACGTACTCATGTCATTAATACCCAATAATATATAGTAATTCTAAAGAAATCAATATTCTTCGTGTTAATTGGAAATATGGTTTTCATGTCATCAGCAAATTTGCATAGTTTGCCTTTCAGAACCACGTTCTGCAATATTGTTATAATTTTGAATGGAATGAAGCGTCTTTATCATTCTCATTCTTCATCGAGACACAACGGAAATCTGTTTACTGGGGATCGAATCCCAATGAACATAAATTTTCTTCTAGTAGTGCCCAATAAAAGCACCTTGGGAATGACGGGACCAGTGAGAACCCATGAATCACTGGAAAAGACAAATTGTGCACGTGGAGATTTAAAGGAATCAAGATTTCACCTACATAAGAGTGCTATCAGTTGTCTCGCAATATACTATTTCGGAAACTTCATGAAAAACGAATAATCTGCTATTGAATAGCATAAGCTCAATATAGAATTACACTAGATGGAAAATCGCGAATGGATTCAAAACTAGTAACAATTAACAAACGATTAATTAGATGCAGCTGAAAAAGTACATTTACGTACAAGTACGATATATATATATATATATATATATATATATATATATATATATATATAATGGAGTTTAAACTTGACAGTTCATCGAAGTTTAATTACAAAACTTTAAAAAATGTCGGGGTATTGAATTAAGCAGCATACATGCAGAACCTTACAAAAGCCAAAAGTGACTAGTGTTTCACTGAGATATTACCATAGAACATTCATGGTTTTATTCTGACTGTAACAAAACTGTCGCCCGTATCTAGCGAGGATGGTTTTTATTCGGTGTTTTTTCTTCTCTTAGGTAGTCTGCCAGCCAAGACTGATGAGCAGTATCTGTCCGGATGCTAGTGGCCCAAGTTTCCTTCAGCAGCCGAAAATTTCCCTTTGCGTCTGGAACGCGTTCTTTCATTTCGTTTAACTCATTTAACATTAAGTTACTGTGCAGTTAGACCAAACTCGAGGCTTCACATGAAACTTAAGCAGCAAGAGTAACCTGATTATTGTACGTTAAAGTAATCACAATGCTGGACTAAAGAGCTAATATAATGATGACTGAGTCCATTTTTCCATAATAAATTTATTTAGAATCAAAATTCGTGTATAATTTTTAATGATCTAATATTAACTTGTTTTTAGTTTCTGTTATCAGTAATATGAAATATTTTGCACAATTTGTATTTGGAATAGGCCATGTTTAATAATTAGTACACTGTCAAGCAAATTTTATCATGCTGTTCATCGAAAGCAAGTACATGCGCTACAATCCAATCCTTTTTTATAGTTTCTAAAATTACCTGAACAGCGTTTTTATTTAATACAAGCTGAATTTCAGTTGCTTTGTTTCATTAAGATATTGTGGTGGCCATTGGCGCCTACTTTCTTCCGTTCACTTTTCACAATAATTAAAAAAAGAAATCTAATCAAGCCACCGAAATATCTTCAAGAGACAAAACAACTGGAATTCACCCTGTGTTATTTAAAACACAGATAAGGTAATTTTGTTTAATCCACTTTCTTAATTTTATCACTCTTTTAAGCCTTCTTTGTCGTCTTATTCTTCAGCTATCAGTTAATAAATATTTTAATAAACTGAATTAATTTGCTTGCTTAATAAGTTCATTTCCCTCTTTGTTTATTGAAAGAAGTGTTAAATCGGATACTTGCTAGCGTCCTTGTATTTTTAGGTAAACCATTTTTAAGCATTTTCAATATTAGCTATAATCAAGGTTGCGATCTTGATATAAGCACCTTACCCATTAATTACTTACATATGCCAGTATAAACTAAGAATTGTATAGTGTAGAAAAGGCAATTCATCCAGTAGACATGTTTCGTCCTTATTGGGAGCTCATCATATACTGGCCAGAATTTGCCGCGGACAGGGCAAATATACATTTGTAATATTAATTTATAAATAAATCATGTTCGGACATACACACATATTACAAAGTAGGTATGTATAACACAGGCAAAAAATAGCAAAAATTAAAATGTCAACCAGTTGTTTTTACGAAACATTCGACTTTGTAAATCAAGTAAAATCGTACAAAATCAAGGATGAAGTATTATTTCTTTGGTATTAGAGATTCGTTTAGCTTCTATTTGCGTAAACATTAGAAAATCTTAAGTGAAGGATATTTAAGTTTCATACTGAGGCAGTGCATAAAAAAACGCAATAACTCGTTTGACAGGCACCTCCCTCTAAATTCACAGCATACTAACCTCTTTTATTAGCTTACATTCAATTAATAGGTTTCACAGACGACACAGATGTTCCAATTCCAAATGCGACCGTGGTGATTTAGTTGAGCATTCAACGCAGATGGAGATAGCATTGCGATCTACCCGCATTATCTCAAAATACTATTTCATTCTCTGGTATCAACCGGCTCTCTTCACCACTTATTAATTTGTTATGTGCTTTTCTTTCTGCTTATTATTATTAGGGTTCTTCCGCACAGCAGAAACTTGTTTTCAGCAACCTCAATCCTCAGCCAAGCAAACTGAAGTGCGTACATTATGTGAATATAAATGAGCGTAATATTTGTGTGTGTGTATGTGTGTGTGTGTATGTGTGTGTGTGCATGCCTCATCATGTGCGCTTGCCGTTTCCTGCTTGTTGTTGTATAATATGTGTATCTAATACAACTCCATCTCCCTCGCTTTATGGACTATATAAATTACCAGATACTACAGTTGATTTGAGATCTGACAAAAAGAAATGGTCTTTCTCGACTTTGTTGTATTTATATACTTTGTAATAATTTTGTGCTTCAATACACAATAAGTCTAGGAATTCAATATGCAAAGGCGTAAAAATTGCTAAATGGTGTATACATGTTACGTTAATATATCTAAACCTAATTGGTCATTGAATAATTATTAATTCTGCAATTATTAAAAAATTTCGAGCTTGATATAAACACCAATTTCATTTTATCTAACCAGTCGCTCAACATAGTTAAACTAGTATTAGCCACACGTGCTGCCGCATTTCAGCCTCCCATTTTCATCATCAAGGTGCAACAGCAAACTCGCCAGCGAGCATTGAAATGCAATGCGCACATATATGTATAAAGCAAACTTAGATATGCGGCTCTCATTTCTAACAGTTTCTCAAACATTTTGCTTGACTGAAAATGTCGGCTGCACAATTTTGTTCAAACAAAATCATTATTTCCTTGCAGCTTTCATCAACTGTACAAACTTTATAAAATTAAACTTTCATTGACTGCGAGAATAGTGACCACAGTGATTTAAGGCAAGCTTTTGACCCTGAGTTAATCGTTAGTTAGCTTGCCGATGATCATGGAAGGTTGCAACGGGGCTGTATGTCTTCTTATGTTTTGCGACTGGTTAAATACAAAAGGTTTGATTTTTATTTCAAGCTTGTAAACTTTATGTAACTGGTTATAACTGTGCCAGTCTAATTCGCTTCATTAATTGCTGGAAACTTTCGCTTTCAATTTTTTTGACTACTCATTGTTTAAATATTTTTAAATTTAAACACCAGTAGAGGTTTTGTTAATACATCTCGGGATGCCCTGTTTTCTGATCTATATCACCGTCAAATTTTATTCAACCTTCCATTGGACCTAACCGTAAGCTGATCAATCTTAGTGGGCTATAATAGGTAAGCCAGTTTGGACCTTTAAATGCTTTAATTTACATCTTGCTTAGTGAAAGCTTTTGCAGCCTGTCGTATCCATAAGTGAATAAAAGCTATGCAACTTAGCCAAGCTTCAGTTTCCGATAAACGTATGCAAGCAGCCTCTGAAACTTGACGTTGTTTCTTATCAAGATCCAGGTGTTCTTACACTCCAGGCAGATAAATATCATTTTTTTGTGGAACTAACCTGGGTGTTGCAACTTCGTATCCGTTGTCTTTTCTTTCAGAAGATATGACTACCTGCCTTGGAGGTACCCAAATGCTTGTCATGTTCAGGATTATGTCCCACTTATTGATATACTGTTCACATACGTATATAGCTCGGCCATCCAATGTATACAATCAGAGCACTAAGTAAACCAATCTGGTGTTTCTACCACCGTGGTTTCGCGTATCAGTAAAAGTCATTTTTCGCTACTTGCGCATAATTTTCGTAAAAAATCTGAGGAGTTCGACTACCACACTCGATTAATTCCTGCCTCTGTTATTCAACATCCCTATATACCATCTTTAAGTCGTTTATTATTTAAAGGTTTAAGACCAATCCAAGCTCTTATTGTGTTTACTTTTATGCTCTATACATAGACTGGATAATCAACATATGTTACTATGTGACCGCACATGCACTACCAACCTTAGCGTCCTCCATTTATATTTTTCATTTGTAACATGTTATCTTGAACACTAATTGTTTTGTTAAGATATTTATAAAGCTTTCGTCAGTATCAATTTTAACGTTCAGTTTAGTTTACCATAAGCTTTCTTGGTTCACGTGAATAGTATTTATCACAATTTGTTTATGGTCGGCTGCATAAACGTACAGTAAATACAATAGTAGTATACAATCGATAGAGGGATCCAGCTCTCCTAGAAGGCGATCTCTTGCTTGTAAGAGCCGAAATTGGAAAAAAACTAATAAGGCTCATATAAACTCAAATAAAAAGATTATTCAAGGCTTCGCAAAAGTCAGAATCGAAAACTAATTACCCACAGATACTTCAACCCAGCTGCAATGATTAAGGGAATCCAACTAAGTAGAGATAGTTGCCTTGGGAAATAACCACGAATTCGTCATTTGGACCGAGTTACTTGGATTAGAATTTTTAATTTTATTTTAGTGTAAATACATCTTCCCATATTTTTGTTATTATCCATGTTCCGCAAATAGTAGTTCTATTGACGTCCAGGAGTTTAAGGAGTCGTTTGTTAAATTAGGACGGAAATCTTGTTTCAATTATAATTGCCTGATCGCCAATAAGATGTACCAGACAATTATAATTTATTTAATGGTTAAGTTATATTTTACTTTACATTCTAAATCTAGCACCACAGGATAGATATGATAGCGTAGGTTTTGCTTAAACATTACTTAATGATAAAATTTTAATTCAATAAATGAATAGGTAATTAGTAGATACCAAACTGATAATATGGCTCTAATGCGCCCAAGTTGCAGCACTGTGAGCATGCAAATGTAGCATTTTTGTTGGAGTAGTGTAGTTAAATGGGAATTCTTTTTTAATTGAATAACGTAGCACATTTAATGTGCACAATCGTATGGTAATTACAATAGTAACAGTATTTCCGTCATTAATAATAATGCGTGTCTGCTGTAAACGTACACTGGCTTCTGTGACTTAGAAGAATGATTGCTGTCCAGAGTTATAAACATGTTCTCTATATACGGTATTTGTTAATCCGGATAACGAATTATTTATTCTATCTTGACTTCATGAAAAACTGGGAGCATTGGTATTATTTACTTCGAAAATAGATTTAGCAACATTAAGTCCATTATATATGGATGATCGTAAGGTGGAGTCTGCTAAACGATAACTAATTTAGATTTTTTGTTGCAACAGAACACATCGAACACAAAAACGGAGACTACAACAAGAAAACTTTGGGTGATGGCGCTCCGACGGCATGTGTGATTTTGCTGTTTCAATTACTTTGTCAAAGAAGGTTGTGAAGGATATGACACCGGTAAATGCTCCGTTGTGGTCGACGAATGGCAGGTTATTAAACGGCAGGGAAAACCAGGAATACGCTCGATAATTCAAGATCTCTGAAAGGCAAAATGTGATCACAGCAGATGCTCGTTTCATTTGTAAGTGTATCATTGGCAGGTGTGGCTCAACGACAAATGCCCAATAAATTGATATCGGGAAATAAATTGCCCGTTTTTCATTGGGAACTTCACAATCATTTTTTAAATAAAGCAGTCAATTACCCGTTCTTCGTTGTAATATTCTTTTGAAGTGAACGCCTCAATAACGCCAGATCCATTAAGGTTTGAGTTTAAGAATAATTTCAAGGCATAGTGTAGGATTCGAGAACTGCCATAAAATTTAAATAAGAAATAGAAATGCTTGTTTAGATTTCTAATTATTTATTTGGACTCAAACCAAATAAAATCAATCAAATTTAATGTTATAAAAGAGAATGTATAAATGAAGTAATGTGTAATTCACACTATATATAAGTGTAGTAGTAAATTAAATCAGTTAATCTATATATAATATAACGTGACTTATTGAGTCATTCAATCAATATATACATGCAGTAATAAGTTATGGATACACGGATATAATGTATTGTATCGTATTCAATAGAATTAAATACTGTGGAATGAACATATCAGTTTCTCTATACAAATATGTTTCAATCCACAGTTATCCTGTACATTTTCTCAGCCATATAAACGTATCATCATACTCATATTTCAAAAATTCATTATGATAACATAGTTTTCCGATATATATATATATATATATATATATATATATATATATATATATATATATATATATTCTAACATTTCTTTGTACAGTTTTACTTTATCCGAAGAACAATTTCATTAGATTCAATGTTGCGGAATCAGTATTCCAAGATCAGCCTGAGCAAAATTATGTACATTTTAAAGGCTTGTGTCCTATATACGATATATAAAACATCTAAGACGCCAGCTCCGTACCTATCTGAGTATAAGAATCATCTAGTCTTATGGTACTTGATATGGTCATCACGAATCACATTCCATAATGATCAGCTGAACCCTTCTCACTAACTTATTAACGAGTCCGAGCCTCGCCCTATTTGAGACTGGCTTCCATGTAATATAAGAAACACTTTCCAACACAGTTATTGAATGGCAAATCGGAAGAAGTATGCACCGGAATCGTAAGCGGATTTGCAATCTCAAAAAATGCAATTATATACATGCAAAGTTAAAACCATTTGAAATACCTTAATACTTTGGCTTTCCAGTTACAACATTATATGACAAGACATCATTTCTAATTGAACTATTGTTTTGACAACATCTTGTAAAGTTATTAAGGTAAAGTTAAAGTTAGGAGCCAGAGAGCTAACCTTGCTGTTAAATACAATAACCGTACGATAGAACTTAGGTACGGAAACTGAAAACTCGCATGAACGAACAATAAAAATAGACGAAAAGATTTTTAAAAAATATATTCCAGAAATTAAAATATTTAAAAAATAATTTCCTCCATACAATATTTGTATAAAGAAGCAGGGTAAAATACAAACGTGAAAAATACATGGTTAATTTATATTCATATGGCGAGTTATTGGCATCCACATATACGCCCTCTCATTTTAGAAGGCGACAGTACTTGGTCGTAAACCTCTTCCAAAAACTGGTCGATTATTTTTGTCACTCGTGTTGTTCTAACAACGAATATGACTTACCCGGTGCGTCTTGTTCTAAAGGATTTTTTCTTTGACTGTCAATTTTCTGTCTGAAATTGGAAATCAGGTACAACCTCGGAGGCGCATTCCTTCATTGGTTTAGCTTCTCGGTATCTTCATCCACCAGGTAAATTTTAGGACAAAAAACAGAGATTTCAGTCTACATCGCCAGTTATTTTAATGACTACTTATTTAGTCATTCATTATACAAGTGAAGTCCTGCAGATCTTCTTCATCGACACGTAGACATAAAATACCAGCTGCAAACCGGAGAACACATAACCCAGATCTTCCACATCCTTTCATGATTGGAGCTAGAAAAGGTCTTATCTTTAAGAATGCTCATAGTTAACATAACTGTGCTATATACTAACTAAACGGTGTTACTAACACAGTAGGAAGATTTTGTACTCGACTTAATCCATCAGTTTGCCACAATACATTATTGTTACTACGCAGTCATCAGAAATGTTACCCAGAAACTGCATCCTGCGGCGCCATTGTGCTGTATATTGGGGAGATTGTTAAGCTTCTGAAATTGATAGGCTAAATAGTTAAACCTTTGAGGTTGGAGAAAAACGAATTAAATTCACCAATGTTGAGTTAGCCCATCCTTGATTACGAACTGCATATCTGTACCTACAGCTCTAGTCTTAGGATCAATTTTTAGTATCATTCACATGAGAAACCAGAAAGTTCCGCTTGGAGGAAGATTTTGTGCTCAAATGTGTACAATCAATCCCTCGTGCTCTTGTTTCATATAGGACTATCATGTTCGGCGTATAGTTGATAATCAAATGTGGATCCATATATTTGCATTATATGTGACGACACTATGGTCATAACCGCGCCTGTCTCAATTAGAAAATGAAGTACTTGTACATAGTCCAAACGACTCCAAAGACTTCCTTGAGATCTCCACATTTACGGATCTCACGAGATGCCAGTTATTTTCGTGTATCCAAGCCCTGTTGAAATGATTGATTCATAACTCCGCGATTACTTTAACTTATCATACCGTGGAACAACCTGGGGCCTGAATAATCATTAACTCTACCTTGACTACTACAAGCAGCCTGATTGTCTAAAAGGTATTTTATTTATGGATTGCATGTGTTGCTCTAGCTCACAATTTTAATAGATGACAAATTTCCCACTGAACACGAGATCAGCGTTAAGTTTACTTCCAGTGGATCTCTATGTGGGTGTGTCCTTAGCGCGGGTGGCATCAAGAGATCCTCCCGAAGATGGCACTTTGGTGCGGGTACCATCTGTTGATCAGCCCGTTGTGTGTTCCTTGCTCGAATACCAAAATTTATAGAGGCTCACTCCAATTTACACTGTCGTAGATCTCTCAGATGTTGGCTTCCTACTTGTTTGTATATAAGAACAATCTAGGCCTATTGTATTGGAAATGGTCCATCGCGAATGACATTCTATTTAAATTCTTAATTTGAAAATCGTAAGTAGTGGCGCCAGAATCGTTAGCGGAACTGCAATAGACATAGAATTCTATTATATATTTGCACAGATAAAACCATATTAAATTAATATAATGAAGTTTGTGATCTTAATATATGCACCTGACCCATTAATACTTACATATGTGAGTATAAACTAAGAATTGTATAGGTTAGAAAAGCCAATTCATCCAGTAGACTGGTTTCGTCCTTATTGGTAACTCATCACGTACTGGCCTGAATTTGCCGCGAACAGGGCTTGATTGTCAGATTGAACTAATGTTTTGACAATATCTTATAAATTTATTAAGACATGAGCAATAGTAGGAAAATTTAAAATTTTCATTAACGAACAATAAATGTACACTAATGGATTTTAACAACGAATATTACAGAAATTGTTTCAATATTCTTAAGATAATTTTCTCTGTACAATATTTGTACAAAGAACAAGTATAAAGTTCAGAAATAAATAGAAATGGTTTATCTAATTTTATATGGAGAGTTACTGACTTCTCACATTTTAGTTATATATCAGATGATGGGAATTTCTCCTATATTAGCTGCTATCTTTTCTTAGCGCAAGCAACTATTAATTCACTATGTATTTCAGCAAAAATGATACACAGCAGAGGCATGCCCAGATCCTTGATTTCTAGCTGAAGTTTGATCTCAAATTTATTTTTCTTTTCATTTGATTGTATAGTTTTGAGATGTAGGAGCATTTTACGCAAAAGTTAAACATTGATATATAAGTTGTAAATGCTTTTATGCCTTGTTGAATCGTGCGTTGTGCTATTGTAAATTTTGTGTGAATAATAGAACGTCTCGGGAATATATATATATATATATATATATATATATATATATATGTGTGTGTGTGTGTGTGTGTAAAGTCTAAGCGGTAAAAACAGTGGCGGAAAATTTGGTTGGAAGACAATTGACTTTATGCATAGACAAGCACAGTGACTTTTAAATTAACGAAGGTTATGAGTCTTAAACATTATCTAGTCGCATATTATATATTCTAATCGACTGGCCACGAATCACAAAATCCAACAACAATTTACTAGCATCCAGGCAAGACCAAACACCCCTTCGACCAGACTCAACAAATATGCGATCGGATTGGTAACAATCTGAACAGGATAAAGCAGCTGCACATACTAAAACAGAAATTTTGAAACAATATGAGCATTCAACATTGCAATACGCACCTGTGCTGTTAGCAAGTGAAGAAAACAAAAATACAGAATAAGGCGGAACGAAAGACTACACTCAGACAAATAACATTCGTACACGTAGCATTCAAGAATGCGAACAGTTGATTAACTCTCAGCGAGAAAGACCTTTACATGCAAACAGGCACACACACAAACACAAACGTATACACACTTACTAATCAGCTCAAACAAGAAATAGGACTAAACTCGAGTAAGATTTGTTGCCACAGACATAATCAAATGAAAACACAAAATGTATATAAATGAAAGATAGTAAAGGGAAGTTTAGTATTCTCGAAATAAATGGTCATTATCCACTTTTTTATTAATGTGTTTTTTCTTCCTAATTAGAAATATACTGTGTTATGACTAAATTTCTATAACGCATCGACCGGAGAGAGCGTGTTTGCGGGTTTTCAACTCTTTCTCTAATTTCGAAGGATATCGATTTTCATTTTGTTTTTAATTTCAGATTCTCGGGATTTTTTGTCTGATCTCATTTTTAGGTTACACCAGGAATCTACCTACACACATTTTTTTGGATTTTACCTTCAGTTTTCAAGAATCTTTTCCTAGCCCACCCGATTTCCCTTTTTATTTTATTTTTGACATTTTAATACCCATTCTTTTCTTTTTTTCCTCTCATCAATATTTCTGCTCTTCTATCTCACTCCACCATGAACCAGCTCTCGTCGCAAGCCCCCATCTCCCCGTTCATCACCCAAAAGCTTATCTCTAACATCACTGACCTCCAACAGCAAATGGCGGACATCTCAGGATTAATTGGAGCCCTGACAGGCAACCTTTCATTATCCACTATTCAACCCCATTTGTTGCGTCAAGCTGATGCGTTTCTGAACGGGGTAGCCAGGGAGGTTGCCCTGAGAAATCAAAACAAGAGAAACATCTTTTTATGGTCCCCGCTCTCCCCTCTCTCAAAGGATGCTCTGGCCTCTGATATGATCAGCCAAATAGGAGACAACTTTAGCCACCTTAAAGAGATCTCCTCGGGTAAGGGTCACACATTTATTCTCTCCTCACATAAAAGACTGTCTGACGATGAGCTTCGTCACCTCAAATTGCACTGCGGCAACGTTCTCAATCTTATCAGTTATTATCTTCGAAACCGATATGCGACAGTAAAAGTTGGCAGTAGTCACTCGAGGCCAACCCATGTCCGATCCGGTGTTCCCCAGGGCTCCGTACTTGGTCCCATTCTCTTCAACCTTACACTCGCACACATACAGGTTGAAGACAATCTTTTCAAGCTGTTCAAATATGCGGATGACATGGTTATCGTATTCAGCAACCCCACAACATCCAACCCTTCCTCACCCCTTATATCGGAGCTCCTATCTTCGCTCCACTTGCAACTCAGCAGAATCGGTCTCAAACTAAATCCCACCAAAACTCGCTTAATGAGACTCTCGTCTGATCCATTCTGCTCTATCCCGGTTGCCAACTACCCCCTCGACATAGAAATAATAGATTCGGCCAAACATCTCGGCATTCATTTCTCTAAGTCCCTAGACTTCTCCCCACACCTTACACACACTACTTCCAAACTCTTCAAATGGGCCCGTCTGATCTGTTTTAAGACTAACAACCCCACTCTCCAACTCACATTATTCAAGGTCTACGTTCTGCCCCTCATTTCTTACGCCAGCGAATTCTACTGTCCTCTCACCCTCGCCTCCTCGTATACTATTGAACAGGTATCCTCCAGATTTCTTAAGCGAGTCTTCCCGAAATGCCAAAATTATAGGGAACGCCTACTTCTGGCTAACCTTCTTCCGCTTTGGTTCACATGTACCCTTCGAGTCATTTCTTTTATCCATAAGATCTCAACTTCCCTACCACTCTCCAACTTTGCCCACCCAAGTCACCACTACGCCACACGTTCTAGTAACTCTTCTATCCAAGCTAACCATACCCCCACCATATTTAAAAAAGTCTATCTCTTCTCCAAAGCCACTAATGTTTTCAACGCTCTTCCCACAGATATAAAGCTCCTATCCCAGCACGAATTCAAAAAGGCAGCCCATCAGTACTTCTTCAACAAACTTCATTGCGATACCACCGATTGGAAACGAAACTGGTTCCTTCTCAATCCATAACATTTACTTCTCCCCAGGCTATTCTCTTTAACTTCTTTAATCTTCCACTTTATCACCTTGGTCTTCATCCTTTCTTCTTGACTCACTGATACCTCTTCTCAACCCATTCGTGACCCCATCATATCCACGTAGTGGATACCTTAATAAGTTTACCTCATCCAATTCTTTTCTTTCTTGTTTCAGCGGAGGACCGATAACCCAACAGAACATCGACTTTCTCTGGCCTTCCTTCAGTCACAACCTCGTTCTACAGATGCCTGCGACCAGTGCAAGAAGCTCGTTTTCAATCCGGCTGATTCCATCCATGTCCTGGCTATGCTCCATCAACTGAATCTCCACGACAATGGACTCCATCGACCGATGTCTGCCTACGATCCGCCATCTTTATTATCTTTATTTTCGAACTCACTTTTACCTAGAAGCTCTGACAATTCATGGACTTTCTCAATTGATCTTGTCTAGTCAAATGGAATTTTGTTCTTATTTATTTTTCACCAGATTGAACTATCTTGACGTTTTTGATAACATTTCCCTTCCCAAACCCCCCTGCCATCAAATACTTTGCTAGTCACAATTCCACTCACCTCCACATATCCTACCCTTGATTTACTATTTCAATGGTTGGGCCAGTTGGCCTTTGATGCCAAATAAATGTATTATTATTATTATTATTATTATTGTGTGTATTATTATTGTATATTCGAAGGCAATGGACATTATATAGAATATATATATATATATATATATATATATATATATATATATATATATATATATATATATAAAGAGAATTTCATTTGTAGAATCTTGATAAGAAACGATTTATTATCTGATAAAATTTCTTTTTCTTTTTGCACATGGAAAGGGTACTATGAATATATATAAGCTATAGTAAATTATTTATATAAAAGTACAATGCATCATATAAATTTGCAAAATAGTCCTCACAGGCTATAAAGCACACTAAGAGTTTTTTCTCATTGATTAGAATATAAATTATTTAAAAAAAGTTTTATATATATTTATAAAGTAGATTTATTATTAGGTATTTAATATAAATTTAGTAACATGTGCAAGCTTATTCAACCTTGAAATGGCACATTCGTAAGAAAAAACCAACGGGTTTTTTTTTGTCAGACATTTTTTGAATTTTGGTTGATTGGATAAACTATTGAGGTGTAATCCACCGTAGTTAATTGTGTTATTGATTAAAATCATTCAATGTTAACAAAATTGGTTCTCAATTTTGTATCATGTGAAATTTTGGCATTAATAATATTTATAAATTTTTATTTGGCTGCAAAGTCAGTACGGCTCGACAATTAAAGTAGAAAGGTGCAAATCGACAATAGAATCATGATAAAATTAGTGAAACAATGAATAGAAACTGTTTGTCATTAAAGATAGCAATGAGACTGGTGCAAGATCGTTGGTGCCTGCCAGGTATAAACCATAAATAAAATATCTTTTATTAGGATAGTATGGACTACAATGGATTGTTAGGAAATGCCGGAATCGCGATTCTTATTAAAATTTGGAAATTCAGTTTATTGTAGCATGCGCTCATCAGTTTTTTACATTTCTTTTGTTGAACATACGAGGCAGCAAACAGCAAATTGTTTATTCGTAGTCTCGTGAGGTGCAACAGCTGGTGTGGTTCAGTCTCGTGGAAACATAATTTCGGTACGGAGATCTGTTTCTTTGCAATTCTTTACTTTTTCAGTTTTTCACATTTTAAAATTTCCCCATGTTTAATTTCGCATTATTAGGTTGGACTTGAATCTTAATATCAATCTAAGGAATTATTTTGCTAAGTGGTTATACACATTTAAATTGTGCTTTCCTTATTATAAATTTTGCTTTTCTTGTATTTCACTCTATGTTTCGCCAGTTTGCCTCTTGAAATGTATATTCCATATATCCATTTATAAGTATCTTAAGCAGTAATTGTCTGTTGTTGCCTCAATTCTGGCACGAATTCTGGCGATTCCGTCTAGCAGCCAATCCGAACTCCAATAGCAAGTGGATGAAATCCTTTAGCCGTCATGTCGGTAGATCTATTTGCCTCCACATCGCGGTCACATGTTTTGCGCTAATCTAATAATATCCGTAATGGAATGGTGAGAGAGGTTGCTCTACGCAATTATATTAAGCTCAATTGATTTTTCTGGTCTCCGTAATCACTGTCTTCTAAGGATGTGCGGGCTTCAGAAATTCACGCATATTTGGGTAACAGCTTTTATAACTTAAAGGAAATTTCGCTGAATAAATTTGGAGTCCTTGTTTCAACAATACACGACAGAAACATTAACGAGGAGTTGAAAACGCTTATGTTTCGATCTCATCTGGTTACATTCTCTGGCTGGACAAATTCAAATTCGGTATTCGTGTGGATGCTCAAATTTCTTCTGCTGTGTTACTAAGATACCTTACGTTTTGAACAGCTGCCTCTTTCAACCAATCCTTACTCGGAACACCTTTGCTACACCTCGGTGTATTTAGCGACCCCGTAATGCACCAATGATCTCAAACGTAGTGCTTTTTAGAATAGAATAGAATAGAATATCTTTATTTGGATTCAAACCACACATATTCCATCAAATAATAAAATTGGAAATTGTACAATATATATTAAAATAATTATCACATCACAATATTTGTGCAATTCATCTCGTGTAGATAGGTATATCTCACTAGTTGTACAATACAATATGTCAATATCAGAAAAATTCGACTGAGAAGAATAATATATACATCACCAAATTAGGAACAATTAAGGTATAATTCGAGTGTAACATTATGCAAAAATTGAGAACCATGACTAGCAATTGATTGTATGTAATGTTAACTAATTTGAAGATCTAGTGCATAACATTTCAATTATAATAATACAAAACTTGGAAATAAAATCTCAATAAAATCTGTTTCCGATAACAATTATCCTTGTCTCTTATTCAACCATGAGAAAGTATTATCATAATCAAAAAAATAAAAGATATCAGCAGGATTGCAGACTTTTTCAAGTTCAGTAGATATAGATTTAATAGACATCTTAGATGGAGGCATTTCTCTAAGCCCCTTCGGCAATTGATTATAAATTTTGTAGATTTTCGAGAAAGAGAATAACTTGCTCGCTACATTCCCCACAAAAGGAGGAGATATTGCCATATGTCCAGATCTAGTTCCAATTTCATGACTCTTCCTTATCGGAGTCATATAGGCACCAGTCCACTGGTTCAGATGGAAAACTTTTATACAATAACACATCCTCCGAAACCACAGAGATTGCAATGACGCAAACTGTAATCTAGAGGCGTATATAGTGCAAGAAGTAGGACTAATATGTTTCACAACTTTTCTTTGTACAGCTTCTATCTTATTAGACAATCCTTTTTTTAATGGATTCCAGGTAGCGACAGCATATTCTAGTACCGGTCTAATCCATATTATATACATTTGAAGTTTTATATCATTTGATAAAATAGTTCGATTTATTAGTGCCCATCTTTTCTTGGCACTGCCTACTATACTTTCAATATGTCTCTCAGCAGAAGCTGTACATTGAATAGTTATGCCTAAATCCTTAATTTCTTGCATAAGTTTAATCTCAAACACATCATTAATAACTGCATCATGAAAATAAACATAATGAAAGTTTGTTCTGTTCCCTATTTTTAAAGCTTTCGTCTTTTTATTGTTTATTCTCAGCCCTAGTGTAAACAAATATTTACTCAAATCATACAAATCTAAAGTCACATTATTTTTGGAGAATTCGACATTCTTTGGATCAATTGGGAAGATTATTTTTAAATCATCAGCGAATTTGCAAACTCGACCATTAAGGATTTTAGTTTCCAAATTTGCTAATACAATTTTAAATAAAATTGGCCCCAAGCTTGATCCCTGTGGAACTCCACTCGTTACTCGTTTTGATTTTGATATCAAATCATTTACTTGAATACTCATTCTTCGATTATATAGATAGTATTTAAGTAATCTAAAAATATTCGGTTCAATATTCAACAAACTAATCGCATTCAAAATAGCATCAAAAGATATAGAATCAAAAGCTTTTGAGATATCTATAAATACAATTAATGCATCTAAATTATTCTCGTCTAATGTGATTACATGTTTCCACATGGAAAGCATATTGGTAGTTGTCGATCTACCTTTCGTAAAGCCATGTTGACATAAGTCAAAATCAGCCGGTAACATACGTTCTAAATGATCAAGTATCAATCGTTCTATTATCTTCAAAAACGAAGGGATAATAGAGATTAATCTATAATCACTGGCGCACGTTGGCTTACTAACTTTTGGCAACGGCTTAGCTACAATCGTTAATATATCAATTGGTAATTTCCCATCATTCAAAATTCTATTTATAAAGTTGCAGAGTGCATTTCTAAATGTTAAGGGTAATTGAATTAAATTATCAATCGAAATACCAAGGTGATCTTTTTGTTTTTTTGATTTGATTTTTAACATCAATTTTATCAATTCATCACTGTCAATAACAAGTCCTGGTTCCTGGCCTCCTAAAGGATCTGATAGTTCTATAAAAGATTTCTCATTCTGTGGGTTGCATATCAAATTGACAAATACTTCCTCCAATTCACAGAGAAATCCAGACTCAGTTTTATCCACAGGTAGTATAAGCTTTAACTTTTCCTTGTATTTACTGTAATCTGTGAGGAGTTTAAATCCTAATCGAGGATTACTCTTCATTTTGGCCAAAATAATTCGTTCTGATCTTTGACGAATTATTAGCAGTGATGAATTAATTTCGTTATCAATGGAATCTAACCTCATTTGTTTAATACTGTTAATAAGACTACACTTTATTATATTGTCTCGTTTAATTCTTAGTTTACACAATTTCCTATTAATCCGTTTCGGTATAATGTCCGTAAACGTAGATGCCTGAAATAAAACAGATAATAACGATGAAACAGAAGAAACAAATTCATCAGTATTCAAGAAACAAAAACTCTCATAATCTATCAGTATGCTTAAATCTCTAAAGAAATTCCAGTTTATTCTGGAACAGTGCATGTGTGCATTTTCATAACTTAGTTTCTGTGTTATGCCACTCAAGAATTTCCATTGTAGAATAATTTGTTTATGGTCCAATTCTTTGAAATAATTGACAACTTCATAACTGTGCGATTTCACCATTTCAATTTCTAAATATACATGATCTAAGCATTGCGAACCTCTAGTTGATTCATTTATAATCTGCTTTAGATCATGGTTAGAAAAAAAATTGGATAATTCACAGTCCTGTAACTTATTAAAGTCACCTACCACTACATTATAGCCATGGCAATCAAAGATAGATTGAAAAGAATTGGTAAATGTTTGATCATCAAATAAAGTAGCATACGGCGGTCTGTAAACCGCTGTTAAGATCAGATTATCAAATTGTATAGATAAGAAATCAATGATAGCATTATCATCACTAGTATGTAAAATTTTCGCCTTAAATACAGATTTACAATAAATGAGTACTCCTCCACCTCTTTTATCCAGCGATCTGTCCTTTCTGAATAAAGAATAATGAGGAATATCAAATTCATGGTTTTTAATATCCTTGTTAAGCCAAGTTTCGGATAATATTATAAAGTCGAAATCATTACTTATTATAAAATTACACAGTAAAAAGTTCTTATTTTTAACACTTCGAGAGTTAGCATAAAATAGAGTAAATGTAGATAGCGACTTATCTAAACAAGTGTCCACTTTTACTGATTCAACCTTGATGGCTTCTTTACTATTCTTTTCACGGGCCTCGAGGCCATACTTCCTTTTCCCTTTCTGTCCACAACAGTTAATAACGATACATCGTTTTTGATGTTGCAGTCACACTCGATTGAGTCCGTTTAACAGCTTCATCAGACATTGGCGGTTTCCGTTCCAGATTGTTCTTTAACTTTTTTACTTTTGCCAATTTCCGTTGGAGGAACGTTTTGTCCCGTCCAATAAATATGCTGTGAAAGCTCAAATTCTCCTCTTTCTTTTTATTGATCGATTCTAATTGCATATTTGTTGGCCTTTTTGATAATTTTACAATTACAGGCCTTGGACGATCAGCTCGTTTCCCCACCCTATAGCATTTAGTAATAGCTGCATGTGTTTCTTCTTTTATTAACGTATTTAATTTCTCGACGTCTTTTACATCGGCATCTTCATCTAATCGAACTATATGTTACATCGTAATCCCCGCTCTCATCTGCAATTCATATTAATATGGTGCGACTTAATCCAACTCCTGAGATGAAAAAAATATCTTTGGTGGGAAATTTTTCCCTGCTTGATGATTTCTTTAACATGTCTTTAATTACTACATTACATGCGGTATATTTAAAAATAACGATCTCATCCATTGCGAAAAGCGGCACTTATTAGATCTCTTTTTTAAGTATCTTTGTGCTCTCTTCATCATCCCGGCATTCACAAAAGTCCTTGGCGGAATTCTGTAGAACGAAATATACCCTTCATTACATCCAGAACCAGTTACACTCTTTTGGTTGATCAACACGGATTTGATTTTGGGCTCTCATCCTACAATAATGTAGCTAACGTTCCAAGTTAGTGTTATTCATCCGCATCTCTAGGACACAACTCTACTCTCCTATTTCTTGATATTTAAAAGGAATTCAACACTATCTCCATCTCGACGAATGAATACATCCCATTAAGTAATGGCGTCTGCGGTTGTAAATTCAGGCTTATCGGGTACTTACTCGAGATCAGGGTGTATCCGTTCTAGCGTTCTAAGAGGATGAGTACTCAGCTCATGGATTTTTTATCTAGAATTTTCGCAGATTAGGGTTGAGGATGACTAATTCAAACTACCGATGACATGGTAGTAATTTTTAACTGTCATTCATGCCCCCTGTTCTCTCGTATCATCAATTGGTCAGCTGTTTTCTTCACTGCGAGCTGAACTCCGCGACATTGGCCCCAAACTTAACCTGGATAAAATTGGTTTGAAGAAGCGTAGCCTAGACTCTGTTTATCCCTTGACGTCTACCAACAAAGAATATATTAGAATAGAATATCTTTATTTGTATTCAAACCACATATGTTCCATCAAATAGATAATAATATCGCAAAATGTACAATGTAAAAAAGATATCACATCACATACATATTTGCAATTAGTCTCATATAGATAAGTTAATCACGCTAGCTTTCATGTACGATATTTCACCATCATAAAACTCAGCAGTAATATCCCTACATACGTCATATCAATTTTAATAAAATTATTATGATATAGGTTAAAAAAGGTCTTTTTAATTAATCGAATTTGTACAATAATTGATCATATAAATAGTTATAGACTCATCATCGAAATTCCCAGACCTGATAATAGGAAAATTGAAGGCATAATTCAAATGTTACATTATAACAAAATGAGAACCATGACTAGCAATTTATTACATGTATTTCTGACTAACATGATGATATTCTGCATAAAATTTTTTTATTTAACTACGAGAATGTATTATCATAATCAAAATTCAAAAGATCAGCTGGATTGTAGATTTTTTCTAGTCCAGTACATAAAAATTTAAAAGATATCTTAGATGGAGGCGTTTCTCTAAGCCCCTTTGGCAATTGATTGTAAATTTTCCCGCAACATTTCCCCCCAAAGGAGGAGAGATCGCTAAATATCCAGATCCTTTCTAGTTGGATTTATATATGCACCTGTCCACTGGTTCGAAACCATAAAGATTGCAGTGATACAAACTGTAATTTCTGTAATGTCTAGGATAGGAGACAGGGCTAATATATTTCCCAACTTTTCTATGTACAGCTTTAACCTTTCTTCAATGCCGCGTTTTGCGTACGCGGGTAATAGTTGTACACGGGCAGTTACACAAAGATCCGATTCTTCACACTTTCCGATTTTGTTTTGTCTTTGATCGGGTTGAATTCTTCTTTTTTCAACTGAAAATGTGGTTCTATCACATCAAAGACAAAGATGTGATAGAACCACATTTTCAGTTGAAAAAAGAAGAATTCAACCCGATCAAAGACCAAACAAAATCGGAAAGTGTGAAGAATCGGATCTTTGTGTAACTGCCCGTGTATAACTATTACCAGCGTACGCAAAACGCGGCATTGAAAAAAACGAATTGTACACACCGCAACAAAATTTCAAACAGCTTTTAGCTTGTATGACAAACCCTTTTTTAATGGATTCCAAGTAGCGGCAGCATATTCTAATATCGGTCTAATCCAAATTATTTACATTTGTAATTTTACATCGTTCGATAAAATTTGTCTCTTTATTTGTGCCCACCTGTGCTTAGCTCTACTTACTATACTTTAATATGTCTCTCAGCAGATGCTGTACTTTGAATAGTTATGCCTAAATCCTTAATTTCTTGATGAAGTTTGATCTCAAAAACAACATTAATCACAAAATCATTAAAATACGCATAACTAAATTCTATTAAACATTAATTGATTGCGCTGGAGGTGGTAACAATTCTTGAAATCAAGTTTGCGAGCTTGAAATAAACACCAATCCTATTGTATTTAACCAGTCGTCGAACAACAACAAAACTACTGTCAGTCGCAACGCACTGTCGCGTTTTGACCATCCATGATCATCATAAGAGTTCGACGGCAAACTGTCTAGCAAGGATCAAACCGCATTGCACATATATGTATGGAAAGCAAAATTATATATGCGGCTCTTACATCTAGTAATTTTACATACATAGTACGTGACTCAAAATGTCGGCTGCACAATTTCTATTCAGTCACTAACATTAGCTGTTTGTAGATTTCGCTACACACACACACAGATATATATATATATATATATATATATATAAGTATAGTTAAACAATAATTGATTGCGCGGGTGGTGGTAACAATGCTTTAAATCAAGTTTGCGAGCTTGAAGTAAACACCAATCCCACTGTATTTAACCAGTTGTGAAACAACATAACAAAACATAAGATTTAAATACTGTTTGTTGCAGAGAACTAATATATATGCAAGTATGTATTATGTGTTGCGAAACTAGTAACAAATTAGTTCAGTTGTGACCAGAAGGATAAACCAAATACAGCATGATCGGAAAGTGTAATCTCATGCATATTTTTATCGTGCTTACTGGCGACTCATCAGTAGGAGCCGGTATTACGCCCTTTAACCACTTCCTCACCCAAATATATAGTGGTTAAAGGGCGTAATACCTGCTCCTACTGATGAGTCGCCAGTAAGCACGAAAAGAATATGCATGAGATTATACTTTCCGTTCATGCTGTCTTTGGTTTATCCTTCTGGTCACAACCGAACTAATTTGTTATTAGGTTTGCAACACCTAATACATACTAAAATAACAAAATTACCGTCAGTCCCAACTTAATGACGCATTTCGACCTTCCATGATAATCATCAGAGTAGAATGGCAGAATGACTAACGATGATCAAACCGCGTTGCATATGTATGCAGAGCAAAATTAGATATGCGGATATCACCTCTAGTAGTTTTGCATACATTGGACGAACATTAGCTGTTTGGAGCTTTCGACAAAACACACACACAAACACACATATATATATAGACAGTACAATTAAATAATAATTGATTGTGCGGGTGGTGGTTATAATTCTTTAAATCAAGTTTGCAAACTTGAAGTAAACACCAATCCAATTGTATTTAACCAGACGTCGAACAACTTAACAAAACTACCGCCGGTCGCAACGCACTGCTGCGTTTCGACCTTTATGATCATCATGTATACAAAACTACAAGAGTTGAGAGCCGCGTATCTTATTTGATTTTTGTATATATGCAATGCGGTTTGATCCTCGCTAGTCTGTTTGCCGTCGTACTCTGATGATGATCATGGAAGGTCGAAACGCCTAAGTGCTTTGCGACCGGCGTTACTTTTGTTATGTTGTTCGACGACTAGTTAAATACAATGTGATTGGTGTTTATTGCAAGCTCGCAACTTGTACAAACGAATAATTAAATTCTCTTCTTTTACCTATTTTAAATATTTCTTGCTTTTGCTATTCATTCTCAGCCCTAGTGTTATCAAATACCTACTTAGGTCATACAAATCTAGTGTCACATAATTTTTGGAAAAGTCGATATTTTTCGGATTATTTGGAAAGATTATTTTTAAGTCGTCAGCAAATTTGCAAACTTGACAATTAAGGATCTTAGTTTCCAAATGTGCAAATCCGATTTTAGATAGAATTGGCCCCAACATGATCCTTGTTGAATTCCACAAACTACATTTTGCGATTTTGATCTTAAATCATTAACCGGAATGCTCATTCTTCGATTATATATAAAGTATGTAAAACGTCCCAGCTTCAAGTAAATGCCTGAAGACGTTACCAATTAGGTTAGGAGCCAAGTTGGCTGAGATTGTTTACTGTTGGGGGCCCTTATTAGGGCCGGTATTTCGTTCTCCGGCAAATGCCGAGAAAGTCAGATACTTGAAACCAGCTATGGTTGACTGGGTTGTTGTTACTTTTGTTGTGCCGTTGACATCTGTGTTGAGTGAGTAGCTAAGTAATCTCGTTAAAGATCTGCAGTATCTGACACACTGAAGGGATCAAATGTAGATGTTGCTCTGTCTCACTAGTTTTGCAGCAACAAGATTGGCGTGACTGAAATTGCCAATGTGTGTGAAGCAAGTCCAAAAATCAATATAGGTGACAAGCCCGTATGGCAGCAGACAGCACGCACATGTAGTGCACAGCAGAAGGCAAACGCGATAACAAACGTGCATGGTAAGTTCACCGTTCTTAAATAGCCAGAAATCGAAAGCGCGCATGCCATTGGTTAACGGCAAATTTTGCTTGTTTTAATTGGTGCCACATAAATTAAATTTGAATTTCATTTACGCAATATGTCGGCGAATTGTTCTTGAGCCGTTACAAGTATCTAAGTAATCTAAAAATATTCGGATCAATATATAAATAATTAATCACCTTCAAAATAGCCTCAAAAGACTTAGATTCAAAATCTTTAAAGATATCTATATATATAATTTATGCATCTAACTTTTTCTCATCTACTGTAATTACATGTATCCACATAGAAATCATATTAGTAATTGTCGATCTATCTTGGGTAAAGCCATGTTGACTTGTATCAACATCAACCGGCAACATACATTATAAATGATCTAGAATCAGTCTTTCTATTATCTAGAGACTAATCTATAATCACTGTCGCACTTTGGCTTATTTACATTTGGAAACGGTTTAGCTACAATCGTTAGAATCTCGATTGGTATTTGCCAATCCTTCGAAATTCTGTTTATAAAATTGCAGAGCACATTCATAAAATTTTAAGGTAATTGAAGTAGGATATCAATCGATATAACAAGGTGACTTTCTTGTATTTTTTATTTTATTTTTAACATCAATTTTATCAATGCATCACTGTCGATAATAAGTTCTGATAGCTGGTCACCCGAAAGATCTGTTAGATCCATGATATTGCTTTTATTCTCTGGATTACATATCAAATTGCCAAATATTTCATCCAATTTACAGAGAAATTCATTCTCAGTTTTATCCACAGGTAATAGGAGCTTCAATTTCTCCTTATATTTACTGTAATCTGTGAGGAGTTTGTATCCTAGTCTAGGATTGTTCTTCAGTTTACCCAAAATGATTCTTTCTTATCTTTGACGGATTATCAGCAGTGATGAATTAATTTCATTGTCAATCAAATCTAACCTGTTTTTTACTACTTTTAATAAGACTACACTTCATTATATTATCTCGTTTAATTCTCAGTCTATATAATTTCCTGTCGATTCGTTTCGGTATAGTATCCGTAAAATTAAGAAGAAGACGCAGCAGTGGTTGGTATTCCAAAGCTAGATTATTACAGCTGGAATTTGGGAGTTTAAGATTAAACAAAAATGTAGATTTCACATGGTTGTTTAAAGAGGATAGATAGATGTTTGGCTTCGTGAGTGTCATTAATGATTTAATGTTTAGAAGCCTTGTCAAATAAACAGAAATATATACTTTGAGACGGTATCAACTACTTGAAGGAACAATATTGAAGTGTCTAACGGTTGGAGGTAGCCAGGCGCTTTGATATGAGAGAGAACTGGTCATATGCGTCTAACCTGTTTCCTAGGCCAACATCTTTATCCATTTAAAGAAAGTAATCACCAATAACATGAAAGAAATCGTCACGGTACACGATGAGGAATAGCCAAGTCTCAATCAGCAAGCACATTTCTAGTATGTTTAAGAAATTTTGGATAGAGTAAAATTGTAAGATCGGTGAGATGAAGTGGATGAGAGTCTTATATTGACGAGCTGAGAAAAGAATTATTAGTTTACTTTTGATAACAAGTCAATGCTAGTTGTCAATAGTATCCTTCCTAATACAGTTCTAGTCGAGTTGTAGGAGATGCTGATGGTTTTGAAAATTGGACTTAGTAGGCACATGGCTTGAAATTTATGATAGGCAGGGTGGTTCATGTGTAAGATTGGCGACGCTTCAAAGCAAACACAGCGCTTTCAGGAAGGGCGGTAGCTATGTAAAAGTAGATAGGGGATATATATTATATATTTTGGGCTCGACCAGGAAATAAAGTGCGAAATATTATTGCATTGTGAGGTAATCAAGATGCCTTGTTTATCCTATGAAGTAGCTTAAATGATGCCAAAGTTATCTTATTAGCAAAGAAAACGTGAATTTCAGTGCATCGCAGAGTTTGTGCACAAGTCTCGAGCCTGATGTCATCCGTTTACAACGATATCGTTCACGAAGTAAAGGAATGGCAAAGTTAGGTCGAGTAGGGTCGGCGGAGACGCCTTAATGGTTGGTATGTTGTTAGAAGTAGCACATTGAATTAAAAGGGTTTTGACAGTAGAGGGGCAGGCATCAGATCATCCCCAAGAATACTCACAACTAAATAGCGTAAAATCTTGGAATTGGTCCAATCAGAGATAGTAATCTTGGTAGTAGAGAGCTAGTAGGGATTAATGGCTGAATGATTTCAACTGTGCCAGTCACCTTTTGCTAGAAGGTACTGTCACGACTGAGTTTAATCTTCTCTTAAGAGGTAAGGTTAGATCAACACTTAAAAATTTCTTATGAACATTGTTGGAACAGAAACTCTTTATGAATTATTCGAAATATTCCTTAGGTGATGAAAGTTTTCTTAAGCCATCTCACCCATAGAAAATGCTTAATGCATAGACCAAGCAGAAAATTGCGCTTAGGCTGATTGCTTTGAGCAACCTTGCGCGCCGCATTATTAAGGATATAATTAGATTGGCTTAATAAATGTAGCCGCGAATTTGATACCGAAGATGCCTTGATGGGACTGCAAAAAAAGCTGAAGTTTGGCCCCTTGTTTTTGGAATTGGGATTGGCTCCTTGATAGAGATTACGGCGTTTGTGTTAGCATTGAGTTATCAGCTGAAATTGTTGCTTCAGATTAATGACGATGGAGATGGTGATATCAAATGATAATTATTGAAGAAATGCTCAATAAAGAGTAATTTATAACCAAACTAGTAAAACGAATTTAGATTTGAGTGATGAATTAAGTCCATCTTATGTGGCTATAGATTATCTGAGTACCAGGTATTTAAATATGAATTGCAGTATCTTAACGATTGCGTTTATAAATATTGTGTAAAAAGCCTATGAGATGTCTATAAATTTGACAATGGCGTCATTGTTTAAGAATAGAGCATCATGTAATTTTTCTAGCACTGTAATAATTTTGTCGTACATAATTGGTTTCTGGAAAACGGAGGCTTATGGGGATCATCAGACAAACAGCGATTCAGTGAATTCAGTTAGCAATTGCTTGTACGATCGGATTACCATTGGTTACTTAAACAAACATTTTGTTCAAAAATAATTATTCTAATTAGTTTTGTAACTTTGTTTTAATTTATTTAAGCAAAGTTTATTATCATTTTGTACTTGGTTTTAGTTTCCGCATATTAATATTTTGGTGTTGTGAATGTTCTTATGTCAGTGCGGATGTTGCTTGTGCTAATTCTGCATTATTATAATTACATGGTTTATAAATTTAGCAATTCTTAAACAAATGACAAAAGTTTATAGCAAGGAGAGCAATTAATTTTAAAATGATTTATTTCAGAGTGTAATCGGGCCATCACAATTTTAGTGTTGAATGGATTTGGCATCCGCGCCAGGGAGAGGTATTGTGTAACATGTCATTTTTAAGTCATATAAGATAGAGGACCACAATGAGAGGATAGATGCTGAGAAAATGCTATTTGTGGCACCTAGGATAAGCAATCAACATTCTCAGTTTGTGTTCGAGTGGATGGCTTTACCAGAAAGATACAGGACTGAAATTATTTCATTTTAAATTAGTATCATGATAAAAGCTTTGATTAATTCCATTGTGTTATTTCAAATAAAATTCAGATGAGATTTTATCCTGGAATAACAGCAACACGCCTAATATATTGCATCAGGAAAATGTTTGGAGTCAACATTTATCTAAGTTAAATGAAGCATATGGGCCAAGGTGCAACGCGCGGCTCCGTGTTACAACCGAACGAATCTCAATTTCGACAGACAAGGTTTTCCTTAGGATCACATATGCTAATTATAATTTTAGATAATCTTTCTCCTAATTCTGATTTTAGAAGCAATCTCTGTTAGTTTCAAGCATTTTTAGTTGAGATTTCTTGAACTGCAATTTTATTTGTTATTAATAGTGTTTGTTTAACAATAACACACACCCGCGCGTAATACGCCTGTAGCAGGCAGTGGATTATTGTTTTTTAGCTGCCAAAACCATGATTTATATTTTGTATGCTCTTAACCAATTTTCAGTGACTCAAAACTTTTCTGCTAAGACATTCTGGGTTTATTTATTGTGTTTTATGACTCTATGCTGTTGTGTCTAGTTATTAACTTTGTGTTAACGATATTTTATTGTGTTAAAGTCTAGAGCACGGTCAATTTTGACTAACACTGAATTCTAATTTACTTTTTAACATTGTTCATATTACACATATGATACTTTGAATTAGCCTTATCACAACACGACACTGGGAGATAAATTGAGATTGATTAAATGCACGGCCCACGAAATCCATTTCTTCCGACGTCAGCTACCAGGCATATGTAGGAATAGCATAGCTTCAGTAAATAAACAGCTACCCCACAAAACCTCTTATATAAATCGTAACACAACCTACATAAATGGTACCCCGCCTCGTCGAGCTCAGTCAATAATTAATCGGCAACCCTAGTCAATGAGAATACCAAGCAGGTGGTAGTCCTCTCGCAAACCCAAGCACATCGGATGAATGCCACAAAAGAGTGAATCCGAAAGAGGCGAAGACACACAAGAAAACATATCTTCTCTCGAGATCACGATTGTCGAAGACAGTCACACAATGATGGGTGACGACGATATAACACTAACATCTTTATTCGACAGCGCGCTCACATAAAAGATGGCGTCAAGCTCAGGAAATGCAGGAAGCCCGGTGGCGGGTTCAGCAACAAGCCGCACCACCACATGGACCTAGTATAAGACATGCAAATTCGATCCAGACTACTTTGAAAAATGGGTCGACGATGTTATTTTATTGGCCAATGTGTCCAATATAACAGAAGAGGGTCACATCTTTTTGAGGGCATGGGAAACAATCCCAATTTCTTTCAGGCGCATACTCAAAGACATCCTGCATCAATAAACTGAGGACACATGTTCGCAGCCATGGCAGAACCTGCAACGCGACGTCAAGCAGCGCCTGACAGCAGATCGGGAAGACAGGCTTGCAGAATTGATGTGCCATATGTCCTTAGATAGCCACACGCCTTCCGAGATATTTAAGGAGATGGAGCTGAAAGCCGCTGAATTCAATCTACCCAGTGAAATCTTGATGCGATTATTCATTCAGAAGCTTCCTTCGACACTGTAAGAAATGGCCACTATTCTGCGCGAATCTATTGAAGTGCAAGACGACGTACTGCCGGCACGTCTAAACAAGTGGTGGAAGAAACACCATTGCAACTCACCTGCCTCAGAACCAGTTTGCATTGCATCACGCCTGTCCGAGCCTCAGTCTCTAACATCATCATTCTAGAGTATTGTCATCAATGAGCGCCTCATCAGCCTGCTCGTGAGCCTCACCTTCAGGCCAAATTAGGCCTCGGTCAATGTCGTCGACTACAGAAGCAACCAGAGCAAGCGTAACCAGCGTCGATCACTGTCCCGAAACAGCAGCAAGAGGTCGACGTCCATAGGTGTTGCCACAATTTCAGACCTTCCGGTGGAGTGGTGTCCGAATCCTCGCAGATATGGCCACTCCACGCCTTATTGCCTGAGAAGTGGCTGCAGATTCCCGCGCACAGACGCGACGTTTAGATGGGCGCGGTCACCGAAAACTGAAGATGATTTGCCTATGGAGGGTTTGAAAAACTTCGGGGGTTAGCCTGCTCCGCGGCAGTAGAGGCTGAACACTCCATAATTGTTGACCACCCGACGTCTTCTGGCTCGAAGCACGTTGCTTTCGCGGTAGAACACAATCAAATTATTGTCTTTACAGCGACGGCTCCAGTCAAGTCATGCTTCAAATTCCCAAAGCACTGCAACCAGCCTTATCGTCATTTGCCAGCATCAACATCTTTTCTCATCTGTGACTCAAACTCTGGCGAATTATTCCTCATAAACACTGGTTCAGACATCAGCATACTCTGCCACAATGATTTTGAACTTACTCACTCAATCAACACCAGATATCTTACCTGCGCCAATGGCTCCAGTATGGCGACGTTTGAGGTACGTGTAAACAAAATCTCGATCTCCAACTCAAACCGATGTTTAAGTTATCCTTTCATCATTGCCAACACGACAAGAAATATCATTGGACGTGACTTCCTCGAACACTTCGACCTTACTATACGTCCAAAAACACGAGAGATACGCACTGCTGACGATCAAATACTATCACCAGCGCTAAAACACACGACGCGCCAAAGCAGTCTCATCCATTCAGCTAATTCCTCCAGTTGCTCATGTACCACAACTGGACCATATTCTAAAGCGACACGAAGAGATTTTCAAACCTATCTCCTTTTTGCCCGATTTCAGAAGGAAGCGTGCCATTACAGGTCATCGCATCACCGTATCGAAGCCACTTCCTCATCCTCCCAGAACACGTCCTTTGGCACCACACAAGCATAAGGCCGCCAACAAGGTTTCTGTGCACGAACCAGCTCACCATTTGCGTCGCCTGTAGTAGTGGTACCAAAGAGTGAACCCGGAACATTCAGAGTGTGCGAGGATTATCGTATTCTCAATTCTTGCACACAGTCTGATTTGTAAAGCCTGCCAATTCCAGCTGACTTAAACAGATCTGTTATTGGTCATGCTGTGTACTCAAAACTCGACATAGTGAAAGCCTAATTTCAAGTACCCATGGACAAAGTCTCCATTTCGTATGCTGCACTCAGATTCACCGGGTGTGGCACGCACGAATATCATTATATGCCTTTCGGTCTCAAGAACGCATCTCAAATATTTCAACGCGTTATGGACGAAATACTAGACGGTCTACCATTTGTAATTCCCTAATTAGACGACATTCTGGTATTCTCCAACTCAATGTCCGAATATATGAAGCATATTGGCATTATACTCGCATGTCTAGCAGACTATGGCCTCCGGCTTTATGACAACAAATGTGTCTTTGCGCAAAAATCAATTGAATTCCTCGGTCATCAAATTTCGGAGAAAGGCATGACACCTCTACCTGCTAAGCATCGTGTCATTCAAGATCTACAGCCTCCAACCACCGTTCGAGCGTTACGACGATTCTTAGGCAAGATGAACTACTATTCTCGTTTCGTACCTTGCCTTGCCAAGATTCTGGCACTTCTTCACAAATACATCGTGCCAGAAAGCCATTTTGTCAAGAAATTACAACTCATTAAACTTAACGATGACGACATGCAGGCTTACGATGATGCTAAAAGGACTTTATGAAAGGAAACCATGCTTCATTCACCTGATTGGTCTCAACCTTTTGAATTGACCACAGACGCATCCGACGTTGCTACAGGCGCAGTACTTCAACATTCCATCAATGGCGCACACCGACTTACCGTGTTCTTCTCGCAAAAACTACGACCCCGCGAGACGCGATATGATACATTAGATAAAGAGTTGCTCGCCATCTACCGTTCAATCCTAAATTTCCACTCCTATCTGGATGGCCGAAAGTTCAAGGTCTACACCGACCACCCCACTCAACTCCCAATACTCAGAGGAAAGAAAGAGTACTTATATTCACGACGTGTCACCTAGAAACTTACATGGATACACGAGTTTGAATATGAAGTCACTCACGTTAAAAGGTCAGAAAACATATCTTCATACTTCCTGAACCGTTCTACAGAACTTTGTGCCTTCATCCTGCATCCTTTGCAAGTAAGTACTCAGGAATTGCAAGCCGCACATCCAAATGACCCGCTGTTCCACGATGTTGACCTTTCAGGCGGGTAAGAGACGACACTTCCACCTCCAGACAGTTTTGCTGACCACCGGCTAACGCCCGACAGCTCACCAGCAACAGAGTCAACTGACGCCTCGAGAAATAGAGGAACCAAAGTCAGTGCCAGCAGAGCCAACATCAGTGTTTCCTTGTTAAGGCAGAGACATAACACCTCCCGTATAGATAGCCCCCTTCAACGTGTACTTGTTTTCATTGTCAGGGGGGTGTATGTAACGCGCGGCTCCGCGTTACAACCCAACGAATCTCAATTCGACAGAAACGGCCTTCCTTTGGGTCACATATGCTTATTCTGGTTTTAGATAATCTTTCTCCTAACTGTGATTATGGAAACAATCTCTGTTAGTTTCAAGCAGTTCTAGTTTAGATTTCTTGAACTGCAATTTTATTTGTAATTAATAGGGTTTTGTTTAATAATAGTGTGGAGGATGTTAAATCCTCCACCTTATGTAAAATAACATTGACTGATAAATTTAAACCACCATAGCTGATTGTAACGAATTTTATTTAAAAAGATTTTTTTTATTTTTATTTTCCAGAACATTCTTTGTTTAAATACTTGATTTTAAATTGTGCGCTATTTTCAGTTTTTCGAGTATCTCGCTCCGTGTCTGGCATTGTAAATTTTGGTCTGCTGCATTTTAACGATTTCTTTAATAAACGAATATTTCATCATCAAATATTTTACTCCATCAATTGCCTTTTGTTCTAATATAAAACAAAAGGGAAGAGGAGCCTTGGAACAGGTATATTTAATTTCATCGGTGGTTTACGTATATCTCATTCTAGATTATTTGCTGAGTGGAACAGCTTTCCAACTTTCGCATTCCGATTGCCTAACAGTAAGTATCGATTTAATTGTTATCCCATATATTCATGGATACCGATATTAAATTTGAGAACACAAGTAGGTTAGTGCAGGACATAGCGGACTTGAACTTAAGTTACGCAAATAATAATATAAGCCTATCTGACTCTACTGTGAATTTAAGGACTTCCAGCGATCTGGCATCTATGGGGCTTACAGACTCGAATAGGTTAGGGACCTCAACAATAGCACACACCCGCGCGTAATACGCCGGTAGCATGCAGTTGATTATTTTTTTTAGCTTTCAAAGCCAGAATTTATATTTTTTGTGCTTTTCATCAATTGTCAGTGACTCAAAACTATTCTGCTAGGAATTCTGGATTTATTTATTGTGTTTTATGACTTTATGCTTTTGTGCCTAGATATTAACTTTGTGTAAACAATATTTTATTGTGTTGACGTCTAGAGCACTGTCTATTTTGACTAACATTGAATTATAATTTACTTTGTAACATTGCTCATATTACACTCAAACTTCTCCCATCACGACACTGGGAGATTAATTGGACTGATTATAAGCACAGCCCACGAAACCCAATTCTTCTGACGTCAGATACCAGGCATATGTAGGAATAGCGTAGCTTCAGTAAATAAACAGCTACCCCGAAAAACCTCTTATAAAATCGCAAAACAACCTACAAAGGATTCCGGGTTAAATAATTTGCAATAAGTTATAAACATTTTATTTTTACCTGGACTATTAACTAAACTAGAGCAACAACAGATAATTTTAAAAATAGACACTTTTGATTTTATTAGATGACGTATGACGTTTAATTTCCAGCACAAGGCCAAAATGTTTTCATAAGTATGTCAAAACACACGGAAAATTCTCTTCGTTAGGAAATTGAAAAAATAAAGGCTCACTCTCTATGTCAATAGGAGGGCACAGATGAAAAACTATAGCATGCCTGTCAACGAGAAAAAAGCTTTCCGGGAAATACAATGGACACCATCTTAAAGAAGCAGACTCAAAGTTAGCATCACTAAGGCTTCTACATGTTCCACATAAAAGCGTACCAAAGTTCTGAAAAGGAAATTTCTAGTAATCTTGGGAACTTACTGATCTCAAGCGAAATGTTTATAATCCGCTTAAGTACAGATTTGAAAGAGTTTATCGTATCAAGTAATAACGAATTTGTCACTCAATAAAAATATGCCGTATTTAATCTTTAGTTTAAAAAAGCGCGAAAATGAACATAATGAGGTCGAATTTCATGGAAATATATTGACTCTGTAAACGCCCCGGCTTCAAGTAAATGCCGTACGACGTTACAAACTCGGTTAAGGTGCTCTGAATAGAGATTATTTACTGATATGGGGGCCCTTAAGAGGGCCTTGACGGCGTTCGCGTAAGTTATATGTATGTAAGTTGATGTTCTGTTCCTTGGGTGGACTCTGGTTGTGGTTCCTGCTGTTGTTATCACAAGTGGATAAATTGGTTGAAGTTCTGCATTAATTGGCTCGTCTTGCTGGCTGAAGTGCAACACAGTGAGTCACGAATTTTGCCAATTGTTGGTGAAACAAATCAATATCCAGCGTAGGTATTGACAGCCGACAGCACGCACATGTGTAACACGAGGCAGAACGTAGATACGACCAACTGATTGTATGGTAAATTACCGTGCTTAAATAGCATGCAATATGTGTACCTGCATACTATTGGTTAAACGTGGTTAAACGTGGTTAAACGGCAATTTGCTTTTTTCTCATTGGTACAACGTAAATAAATTTGAATTTAATTTACGCAATATGTCGGCGATTGATTTGTGTCGTGACAACACTTTCCTCTCTGAAAAAAGAAAAAATATTCCTCTCTGCGAGGCTAGATAAGAAATGCATGACAGAGTTCGAACCAATTTAAGCAAAAATATGATGAACCATAAGTGCTGGGCTTAAATATGCTTGTTGGTTGCTTCAACAATGGTATGATGCCAGGTAACCACTAGGAATTGATACACAAATTGTTAGCTCTAGTGGTCGGTCATACCACGTGAGGCAAAATAGAGCAGTGTAAGTTTTTGGAGCCGCAGCGTGAAGATTTCGAGGTAAATCGCCTCTGAATTTGCCAGGTTTAAGATAAAACCTAAGCAGGTTGGATCGTTGTCAATGTGTTTGTATACGACCAAAGGAGCTAGATTGCTCGACGTTGTGGTCATGACATTTGTAGAGTGGTCTTTGTGAAATAGATAAAGTTGAGATATGCATTGAAAGTAGCCTGTACCATGATATGAAGCTGATCACTACTTAGTGTTGCTACACGAAAGCGTTAGCTCTAAGTAGCTGGTAATACCAAAATAGGCAGTGTGATGTCATGTGTGAGAAATACATTATAATGTAAAAATATATACATTAAAATCAAAGGTAACTGCATAAAAATATGTACACGAACATGGCCTCAGGGATATCATAATACCAAAGAACTGTTCAAAATGCTACACAATTGTTAGCTAAGAACAGCTGGTTATGCCACGTGAGACAAATACGAACAATAACGTAAGGTTAAAAAATTTTATAGTTAATGTTAATGTTTAAAAAAAATTAATTACGCGTTATACAAAGCAGGTTGAGATTGTGGGCAGACGGAGCCTGAGACGTGTGTAGAAGGTTGAACGCTCTCAGGATCAGGTGGTTCGATAAACAGTTTTAACCTGTCTATGCTTACTGATGTCGGTGTAGCGCCTTGCATAATGATGAAGTATTTTGGCTGTCTTAGTAAAATCGGGTAAGGACCGCGATACTTTGGTTGTAGTGGTGCAACAGCATTATTGTTGCGAACGAGTATTCTCTTGCAGCTGTGAAGCTGTGGGTGAACGAAGACTGGACGAGGCGTGTGTCTCGGCTGCTGTTCAGACATGTTACCGAAATGAAGTCGAAGGCGGGTAGCTTCGTTTTGTGGGTCATCTTGTGCCGGTAGTAGACGTGGGAGCTGACTAGGCAGGCGTAGATCCATGCCATACAAGAGTTGTGACCCAGACGTTTTAATGGATTCACGAGTACGGGAACGCATGGCCAGCAGAACTAAAGGTAGTGCATCGACCCAGTTGCCATTAATGGACGACGATGCTAAAGCTGCTTTGTGTTCCCTATGCATTCTCTCTACCATGCCATTAGCTTGGGGATGGTAGGCAGTCGTCTGGCGTAAGATGCATCCCATGTACCGCAAGGTGGTTTTGAAACGATCAGATGAGAAGCAAGTACTTCTGTCCGTGATGACCTCATTGGGAACACCATAATTGGATATCCATGCAGAGATAAAACCGTTAGTTACTTCGTCTGCAGAAATGGTGCCAAGATGTAATGCCGCAGGCCACCGTGTAAATCTATCGATCATAGTTAGGAGGTAGCTGAAACCTTGAACCTTTGTTAGATGAACTATGTCGATGTGGACGATGGCTAGGCGAGAAGTAGATCGAAAATGTTGCAACTTAGAACGAGTGTGTCGCGTGATCGTGTTTTCCCGACAAATACCAGATTCCGAGATCCACCGTTTAACATTCTGCCTAAGTCTGTGATCCCAGAAACGATCTGTAAGAAGTCGGACAGTCGCTTGGCTTCCTGGGTGAGAAATTGAGTGAATTGAATCGAAAAGCTTTCTCTGAAGGCTGGTCGGCAGAACTGGCTTGTTGGGCTGCGTACCCGTGAAGTAAACAATTGGTAAGCCTTTCCACAGACGGCATATGAACTTGGTTGGGTGATGGGCTATTGATCTTTGAATGTGAATGTCACCGCGTTGTTCAGTTTGCAGGAGAGTTAGCGTTAGTGCAGGTTCACTGAGTGCCACGGAGTTGACAGTGAATGGTGACGGCGAAGGTGGTTGTAGAGAGACGTCTGGCCTGGATAGGGCATCTGCAATGAAGTTCTGTTTGCCCTTGACGTGAAAGACGTCAAATTGCCATTCGCTTAGACGAGAAAGCTGTCTTTCCACTCTGGCAGGGTACTTGGCGATAGATGAAGTTGCGTTTCGAAGTGCGCTAACTAGTGGTGCATGATCTGTGAAAACAACAAATCTGCTACTGCCAATGATGCTGATAAAATGGCGCACTGCGTCGTGGATGGCGAGAAGTTCTCGGCCGAAAGTGTCGTACCTCGTTTCTACTGGTTGGAGAGTACGCGAGTAGAAACTGATAGGCTTCCGAACTCCGTCGATCTCTTGTTCCAAAGTGGCTCCAATAGCGAATTCAGAAGCATCTGTCGTGAGTAGAAATGGCTTTTCGAAATCTGGATGCGTTAGCATTGTGGCATTTGCTAACGAGTTGATGGCAAGTCGAAGTAATTCCTCGTCTTCGGATGACCAAGCAATGATGGAATTCTTGCTAAGTCCTTTTCGGTTCCGCAGGTGCCTGCACAAAGGATAAAGTTGTTTTGAAAGGCCTGGAAGGAACTTGCGATAATAGTTTAGTACTCCCAGGATTTTCTGCAAATCGCTCAAAGTCCTTGGTGACTTGATATTCTTGATTGAATTCGTCTTTGACGGCAACGGTTGAATACCTTGGGCCGTGATACGATGCCCTAAGAAGTCGACGGATGAAGTTGCAATCTGCGACTTGTCACAGTTGATCTTGAGTCCGTGGTTGGATAAGCGTGAGAGGACATTTCGTAGATGTTTCGCATGAGAATCTAGATCTGGACTGTATACCATAATGTCATCGAGATATGACATACAATAAGCAGAGTCGTCGCGAAGTATGTTGTCTATGAATCTTTGAAATGTCTGAGTAGCACACTTAAGTCCAAAAAGGCATGTAAATATATTCAAAAAGGCCAAATGGAGTGATGACTGCAGTTTTCTCGATATCCTCTGGTGCTACCGGTATGTGATGGTACGCTTGTCTGAGGTCAATCACTGAGAAGAAATTGCTGCCGTTGAGTTTTTCAAGTAAAGTGTTGATATTTGGAATAGGATATGCATCAGATTTTGTCACTGAATTTAGCTTACGGTAGTCTCCACAGGCTCTGTACGATCCGTTTGATTTTGAGACTAAGTGCAGTGGTGACGCCCATGAACTTTTCGATGGTCTGATGATTCCCTCTTCAAAAAGCCTTGAGAATTCTTCTTGGGCAGCTTTCAGCTTAGCAGGAGCCAGTGGTCGCTTCTTGGGTGCAATAGGTTGTCCTTCTGTGACGATATGATGCATCGTGTTGGAGACTCGTAGGTCTGACTTGTTAAGATCGAAAAGCGATTTGTATTTTCGAAGAGCTGCTGATATCTCTGCTGAATGATGCACTGGGGTTGACTGAATGACCTGTAACTCCAAACGCTCGGAGGCAAGTGTCCAAAAGCTTTGTTCAAGTCCGGTGGAGGGGTCGATGATCTTTTGATTGGCAAGATCAACAATGAGCCGAAATTTTAGAAGGAAATCAAGGCCTATTATATTATGTGAGACCTTAGCAATGATGAAGTTGTGGGAAAATTCACGTCGTAGACCTATGTTGAGTGTGCGGTATGGGCAGCCATAAGTTGATATGGGCTCGCCTGTAGCTGTTGCGAGTAGAACGCCTAGCGACATCTCGGCCATTGAATCACCTTTGAGAACTGAGACTTCCGCACCTGTGTCTACGATGTACTCTTCGCCAGTTTTGAAATCAAGAAGGTGGAGAAGTTCGTTTGGCTGTTTGGCCGGGTCATGCAAACAAGTAGGCTGGTGATTGCGACCGGCATTGTCTGTTTGCTTCTCTATGTGAAAAATTCGGCGTGGACGAAAAGAGTCGACAGGGATGTCGGATTGTATTTGGCTTCTTCCATGTAGCGCCGTTGATGCCGTTGATGTGCAGAAAGTACGGTCTTCTACTTCCTGCGCCAGACGTTTCCCGATACTGATGCACCCTTGTGCCTGCGGTCTATTGTCCTCTCCGTCAGCTGTGGAAATTGACACTCATTCGGAAATTCTTCGGAACGACAAAGACCAACTTGGCAAGCATAAAAAACTTCTGGTGGTTATAACACCAGTTATTTAGAGCATATTTATTAAAGGATTGCGGAGATCTCGATCGCCGCCTACCATTATAATTTGACTTGGAAACGAATTTTGGTCGAGCATTTACTTGATTTATCTCGGATTTGGTAATGGCCAATCCTTCTAGAACTTTGGCCATGTTCGCCACTGTTCTCTCTAAAGAGAAGATTCTATCATCTTGCGGGGGTGAAGAAAAGGATGATGGATTCACTTTTGGTTTCAAAACCCTATATTCTAACTCACATCTCTCAGATAAGTCATCTATAGAGAGAGTGTTGGGGAGCTGTCTGGCAAAGAGTTTTAATATTTGGGGAAGATTGTTAATAAAAACAACCTTAGCCTCATGGTCAGAAATGTTGGTTTTATACCAACTTTTCCGTAATTCCCTCAGTATTTCTATGGGGCCAAGATTTGGCATATCTAACTGCGCATATTTGTTTATTATCTGCTCAGTTTCCGTGGGTCCAAGCAATGATTCTACCTCGTTTTGTAGGCCCAAAATGGGATTAGGTAGCTTCCTAATGGCCTCAAGCTTAGGATAAATCCGTCGCTGCAATTCAGAAGGTCGTTTTGCAAAAACCTTCGACAGTTTTGATGACTGTCATAATCAGGAAACGGGAAGAAAGCGGAGTCTACGCGTATAAAGAATAGTTCACTATCTCCATCCCAAACAGGAACATCAATATCTACAATTGGACCTGACATTCTAACAATCTTACGGGATCTTAAAAGCATAAATTTATAAGCAATATGAAAATATATAAATAAACTTTAACGAAACGCTTACCCACAAACAGCTTCCACAGTTGAGTTTGACGAGTACGTACGGTGCCGTTTCGTACGTAGGAAAGTTAAATAGAGGCCCCGTTGGCCTTTGATGACAATGTATTATAATTATCCCCACAAATCCACGAATATATACCCAACAGATTTCCCAGAAAACCACAATCAGGGTAAAGAAAACACAAATGTCAATCTATTATTATATCCCCCAACACAAACCCCGAATATATATATATATACCCAAAAAAATTCACAGATGACCACGATCGCGCAAATCTTAATCGATTTTTACCCCAAATAGATGAAAAAGGAAGTCAATTTTATTTATACCAAAAAAATCAGAACAATAATCAATATCCTGGCGCGGTCACCAATTTTGTAAACGCCCCGGCTTCAAGTAAATGCCGTACGACGTTACAAACTCAGTTAAGGTGCTCTGAATAGAGATTAGTTACTGATATGGGGGCCCTTAAGAGGGCCTTGGCGGCGTTCGCGTAAGTTATATGTATGTAAGTTGATGTTCTGTTCCTTGGGTGGACTCTGGTTGTGGTTCCTGCTGTTGTTATCATGTGTGTTGAAGTTCTGCATTAATTGGCTCGTCTTGCTGGCTGAAGTGCAACACGGTGAGTCACGAATGTTGCCAATTGTTGGTGAAACAAATCAATATCCAGCGTAGGTATTGACAGCCGACAGCACGCACATATGTAACACGAGGCAGAACGTAGATACGACCAACTGATTGCATGGTAAATTACCGTGCTTAAATAGCATGCAATATGTGTACTTGCATACTATTGGTTAAACGTGGTTAAACGTGGTTAAACGTTAATTTTCTTTTTTCTCATTGGTGCAACGTAAATAAATTTGAATTTAATTTACGCAATATGTCGGCGATTGATTTGTGTCGTTACACCTCACATTGTACAATTAACTATGGCCCGCGAATTACATTCACATAGAAGTCTTGATATAACACCCGACCTATTATGTATAAAAATTTGCCAGTATAAACTAAGTTTTGTATAGTGTAGAAAAGGAAATTTATCCAGTAGACCGGTTTCGTCTTTATTGGGAACTCATCACGTACTGTCCATAAATTTCTTCGTACAGGGCAAATTCTGGACAATACATGGTGAGTTCCCGATAAGGATGAAACCGGTCTACGTGATGAATTGCCTTTGCCACCCTATAAAATACTTAGTTTTTTTTTATAAAGATATGTACATGATGGGTCAGGTTATTATAGAAAGATAGCTACTTTCATTAAAAGTAACTGTTATCACCGCCAGCGCAAACAATCTTCGATTAATTAAAAGAATTTCGGTGAATATTCTTTTGCATAGTGTGGAATATTAAATCCAGTCAAATTTATGTTTGGATCTAAAATACAGAGCAATAAGAATAGGTAGTGAATTTTGATGCGGGCAGTGGCTGGTGCCAAAGTAGTGATGTCAGTTTGTTTGCCCTAGCCACTAGTGGCTAATGATCTATCCAACTTAATCTGGGAGAGCATTGTGGTGTTTCAACAATTCAATATGAAGCTGTGGCAATAGCCACATTTAAGACAAATAATGAACAAAGGGTCTTACCTAGGGCAGACATTATTTCAACAGAAATTCCTCGCAGAAGCGCCCGTATAAGGATGAAGCGTTTAGCCCCACGATAAAAACAGACTTCTAGCCGAACTAAACATAAATTAATTAATATTTGTAAATTTGTTTTATTAAACCAATGTTTGTTATGCGAGCAAAATTCTATATACAATTGAGTAAAAATAAAGCAAGTGTCGTACAACCAACAATGGCTTCTGGTGGGTTAGAAACGTTGATTCAAATACTGACGACTCAAATGAACAATTTAACTGCAGATTTATGCATAATTATGTAGGGTTATTTTGCGGGGTTGCTACCTAGTTCGTGATTCTATACCCTTCTACATATCCAGGGTGGCTATTATTATTATCCATGCACCCACATTGTCACTGATCATTTTCGCATAGTTCATGTGAGAAAACCGAAACTTGGTGTCATACATATATTAGATATAATGTTGCAAAAAGAAATATAATTCACAGTTAGTCCAAACTGAATATATGTTGGTCAGCTGCAAAAACAGATTTTTATGCTAAAATAGGTCTTAAACACAATCCACAGTTAAACTAAATTGTCCGTCTTCTGGACGGCAAAAGTTAAAATAATTTATGTTTACAAAGAAAAATGTTTTATGCACAATCAGTTATTCGCATACAAAAATATCTGAATTGAACTGTACTTCTACCATCGACTTAAAATACATGATGATATGAAAAAAGTCATCATTAAAAGTTATCACTAAAAATGAAGAGGTATGCCACATAAAGATTTCAATGACAAAAACTCGATTAAAAATACATGATGACATGAATGAAATCAATGTTAAAAGTTATTACTCAAAAATGAATATGTAAACCGTATAAAGAATTCAATGATAAAAATTCACAAAACTTTAGTTCATGGCTTGCAACGGTTTTAATTCATTTCCATATAATAATCCATTTTTTTATGTGGACAGTAAATCCTTCAAATAAATTACGAATAATTTAACTAAGCGAAATAGATCCGCAGTGACCCAATAGTTCACCGCGTGATCCTCTCGGATCGCGCACGTTCCTGTTTATTTAAAAAAAACCCTATTAATTACAAATAAAATTGCAATTCAAGAAATATCGATTAAAACTGCTTGAAACTAACGGAGATTGTTACTAAAATCACAGTTCAAAGGAATATTGTATAATAACAGATTTAGATTATTTGACCTTAAGGAGCATTGTATCGAACATCGTTGGGCTGTAACACGGAGCCGCGTGTTACATACACCCCACCCCCAGACAATGAAAATTAGTACACTATGAAGTTGGCTAACCTTACAGGAAGTGTTATTGCTCTGCCATAACATGTAACGACTGATTTTGGTTCTGTCAACACTGATACTGGTTCCTCTATCTCTCGCGTTCTTGGACGGATGGATTGGAGTCAGAAATTCGAGAAAGTCACGTCCAATGATGTTTCTGGTCATGTTGGCGATGATGACCGGATATTTGAACATCTTTTTGATTTCGAGAACGAGATTGTGTGTACTCGTACCTCAAACATCGCTATGTTGCAGCCATTGGCGCATGTCAGACTGCTGGTGTCGACTGTGTTGGTGGGTTTGAGATAATTGTGGCGTAGTAAGCTTACATCTGATCCAATGTCTATGAGAAATAGTTCGCCAGAGGTTGCGTCACGGATGAGAAAAGATGTTGATAGTGGCAACTGACGATGAGACTAGTTGCTGGCAATTGGGCGTTTGAAGCATGACTTGACTGGAGCCGTCGCTGTAAAGACAATAGTTTGATTGCGCTCAACCGCGAAAGCAACGTGCTTCGAGCCATCATACGTGGAGCGGCCAACAATCTTGGGGTGCTCAGACTCTACTGCCGCCGAGGAGGCTGACCCCACCCGCCTTCCGAACCTTTTATAGGTGGATCCTCCTGAGATGTTGAGGGTGACCGCGCCCACTTGAACGTCGCGCCTGTGCGCGGAAATGTGCAGCCGTTTCCGAGGCAATAACGTGTGCAGTGGCCTTCATCCAAAGTGCTTGATTTTATCAAAATATAGATGTTTATTAATTCCTTACTGGCTGTGAGTCAAACGAACCGGGGCACAATTACGTAGGGTATTTTGCAGGGTTGCTACCTAGTTCGGTTCTATACTTAGATTCTACATATCCAGGGTGGCTATTATTACTATCCATGCACCCACATTTTCTCTGAACTTTTTCGTATGGTTGATGTGAGAAAACCGAAACTTGGTGTCATACATATATTAGATATAATGTTGCAAATAGAAATATAATTCACAGTTAGTCCAAATTGAATATGTATTGGTCAGCTGCAAAAACAGATTTTTATGCAAAAGTAGGTCTTAAACACCATTCACAGTTAAACTAAATTGTTCGTCTTCTTGACGACAAAAGTTGAAATGATTTATGTTTACAAAGAAAAATGTTTTATGCACAATCAGTTATTCGCATACAAATGTCTGAATTGAACTGTATTTATACCATCGACTTAAAATACATGTTGGTATGAAAAAAGTCATCGTGAAAAGTTATCACTAAAAATGAAGGGGTAAGCCACATAAAGACTTCAATGATAAAAACTCGATTGAAAATACATGATGACATGAATGGAATCAATGTTAAAAGTTATCACTAAAAAATGAATATGTAAACCGTATAAAGACTTCAATGATAAAAACTCACAAAACTTTAGTTCACTGCTTGCTATGGTTTTAATTCATGTCAATATATTAATCCATTCTTTTATGTGGACAGTAAATCCTTCACATAAATTACGAATAATCTAACTAAGCAAAATAGATCCGCAGTGACACAATAGTTTACCGCGTGATCCTCTCGGATCGCGCGCGGTTCTGTTTATTTAATAAAAACCATATTAATTACAAATAAAATTGCAATTCAAGAAATATCGATTAAAACTGCTTGAAACTAACAAAGATTGTTTCTAAAATCACAGTTAAAAGGAATATTGTATAATAACAGATTTAGATTATTTGAACTTAAAGAGCATTGTATCAAACATCGTTGGGTTGTAACACGGAGCCGCGTGTTACATACACCCCCCCCCGACAATGAAAACTAGTACACAATGAAGTTGGCTAACCTTACAGGAAGTGTTATTGCTCTGCCATACCATGTAACGACTGATTTTGGTTCTGTCAACACTGATACTGGTTCCTCTATCTCTCGCGTTCTTGGACGGATGGTTAGGTCGATGTGTTCGAGAAAGTCACGTCCAATGATGTTTCTGGTCATGTTGGCGATGATGATCGGATATTTGAACATCTTTTTGATTTGGAGAACGAGATTGTGAGTACTCGTAACTCAAACGTCGCTATGTTGGAGCCATTGGCGCAGGTCAGACTGCTGGTGTCGACTGTGTGGGTGGGTTTGAGATAATTGTGGCGTAGTAAGCTTACATCTGATCCAATGTCTATGAGAAATAATTCGCCAGAGGTTGCGTCACGGATGAGAAAAGATGTTGATAATGGCAACTGACGATGAGACTAGTTGCTGGCAATTGGGCGTTTGAAGCATGACTTGACTGGAGCCGTCGCTGTAAAGACAATGGTTTGATTGCGCTCTACCGCGAAAGCAACGTGCTTTGAGCCATCAGACGTGGAGCGACCAACAATCTTTGGGTGCTCAGCCTCTACTGCCGCCGAGGAGGCTGACCCCACCCGCCTTCCGAACCTTCTATGGGCGGATCCTCCTGAGATGTTGAGGGTGACCGCACCCACTTGAACGTTGCGCCTGTGCGCGGAAATGTACAGCCGTTTCCGAGGCAATAACGTGTGCAGTGGCCTTCATCCAAAGTGCTTGATTTTATCAAAATATAGATGTTTATTAATTCCTTACTGGCTGTGAGTTCGACGAACCGGGGCACCATTTACGTAGGGGTATTTTGCAGGGTTGCTACCTAGTTCGTGATTCTATACCCGTTCTACATATCCAGGGTGGCTATTATTACTATCCATGCACCCACATTGTCACTGATCCTTTTTGCATGGTTGATGTGAGAAAACCGAAACTTGGTGTCATACATATATTAGATATAATGTTGCAGCTAAAAATATAATTCACAGTTAGTCCAAATTGAATATATGTTGGTCAGCTGCAAAAACAGATTTTTATGCTAAAATAGGTCTTAAACACCATTCACAGTTAAACTAAATTGTCCGTCTTCTGGACGGCAAAATTTAAAATGATTTATGTTTACAAAGAAAAATGTTTTATGCACAATCAGTTATTCGCATACAAAAATATCTGAATTGAACTGTACTTCTACCACCGACTTAAAATACATGATGATATGAAAAAAAGTCATCGTTAAAAGTTATCACTAAAAATGAAGGGGTAAGCCACATAAAGACTTCAATGACAAAAAATCGATTGAAAATACATGATGTCATGAATAGAATCAATGTTAAATGTCATCACTAAAAATGGATATATATACCGTTTAAAGACTTCAATGATAAAAACTCGATTGAAAATACATGATGACGTGAATGAAATCAATGTTAAAATTATTACTAAAAAATGAATATGTAAACCGTATAAAGACTTCCATGATAAAAACTCACAAAAATTTTGTTCACTGCTTGCTATGGTTTTAATTCATGTCAATATATTAATCCATTCTTCTATGTGGACCATAAATCCTTCACATAAATTACGAATAATCCAACTAAGCGAAATAGATCCGCAGTGACACAAGAGTTCACCGCGTGATCCTCTCGGATCACGCGCGGTTCTGTTTATTTAATAAAAACCCTATTAATTACAAATAGAATTGCAATTCAAGAAATATCGATTAAAACTGCTTGAAACTAACAAACATTGTTTCTAAAATCACAGTTAAAAGGAATATTGTATAAGAACAGATTTAGATTATTTGACCTTAAAGAGCACTGTATCGAACATCGTTGGGTTGTAACACGGAGCCGCGTGTTACAATTAGGTCTCGTCCGGACGATACACTGATAATAAATACAGACGATATCCGTGTGCATGGCCCATCCAATATAGGTGGACACAATAATGGCGACCGCGCCTAAGAGGAATCTGGAGGAAATATTCCGGCGTTTTCAGCCGAATCGACAAGTTATTTCAGATAGTCATCAGAGTTTAAGCCCATATTGGCACCACTAGATGCGGAAAGGCCCTACTTGTAGTTCGAAAATTTTGAAGCATCAGTTCGAGCCCAAGAATTTACATTAGAAGCACCTATTGTGCGTGTGGATGTCCAGGAATTAGTGGACCGGACAGTAGCAGTCCAATTGGAATTGCCGGTTGACCTCACGTATGAAGAGTACAAAAGACGAGTTTTGGATCACTTCCGGGCCAAGCCACAGGAGGTGTTCTCAGAATTGTACAGCCTCAAACAATTACTGGGTGAGATGCCCCTGGATACCATGGCACGTATCAAGCGATATTTCACGAGGCTAACTGAGCCTTTACCCGGGTTGCGTCCGCATGCTGGATCCTACCAGATACGATGCAATATCTAGCGTCCAGGGAGGCCTGGAAGAGAGACTTCAGGCTCTTCAAAATTCAGCCATGATGAAAAACAAAGTGTCAGCTGCAACTCCACGCATGGGTCTAGTTACAACATCGGGCAGGAGTGACATACCGTACTGGAATTCTTCGCGGCATAATAATCAATTCCGCGACAGAAGGCAACAGCCAGTGGCCTGGAAGCAAAGTCAATATATAAGGACACCAGCTCTGTTGAATACGGCATGTTAACCTCAGCAGAACCAGTATACTGCTCCTTGAGAACGGCCAGTTCAGTGGGGAAACAGGGTTCACAATCTCACAAATAAAGGTGGCCCAGATCAGGGCACAAATATTAATCCTTCGTAGGCTTCGAGGGGTAGATCGAGTGAAGACCAGCAGAACAAACTAAAAAGTGTTCCGAACCAGATGGCCTTTGAAGAAAAGGAAGTGTGGGAAACATTGCCAAATGTAAGGATTTTTATTAAAGTTAAATTTTTAGAACTCTTTAACGGACAGCCAGTAATAATGCAATTGGATACTGGAGCTGATGTGTCGGTATTACCATTGACTTGGACAGTGAACAACGCAAAACCTACGAGAGCAAGTTTATGTCAGGCATCAGGCGCATCGATGGTGGCTGCGGGCGAGTGGGGCACGAAATTGTTAATAAATGAAAATATCTACCGCATGTCTTTTGTTCTACCGAATACGCAAACGCCCTTATTGGGACTTGATTTCATTATAAATTGGGTTAAGACGATAGACTGTCAAAATAAGCGTATATGCATATCGAGGCCTGGAAGCGTAAATTCAATGAAGTCTAAATGTACCCATAAGGTGCAGGAGGAGACCAGTTGCCTGCCAGGGTGGTGGAAGATTCTTCAAACTCAATATAACATTATAATCCAACTGCCTAATTGCAGTGAACGTCCATGTCCGATGGTCAACCAGTTTAAGCTATGGCTAGAACTTAATAAAGTTAAAGAACCACCAAAATTATACGGTGCTCCTCCAAAGAAATTAGCTGCAGCTACTCCAGCAACCCAAGAAATGATGGAAACCGGCATTCTTGAACCGTCATCATCTGTTTTTCGAGCTGCGATTTTTGCTGTTAAGAAAAAGAATGGTTCGCTCCGACCGGCGGCTGATTTCCGGCAATTAAACTCAGTGACTAATCCTGACCCGTATCCCATGCCGGCTCTGCGTGATCTGTTCCTACAGCTAGCGGGAGGCAAATGGTTTGCCGTGCTTGATCTTAAACAGGGATTTTGGCAAATAGGCGTGCGGCCCGAAGACCGATGGAAGTTAGCGGTACAGGTACCCCGAGGTCATTTCCAATTCACCCGGGTACGATTTGGTCTTAAAAACGCACCGAAAGTGTTCCAAAGAATGATGGACTCGTTCGTGTCTGACTTAACTTGTACAACAGCTTACGTGGACGATGTTATTATATGGGCCACTACTGAACACGAATTACATATTAGGCTGCAGAAGATGTTGGCCAAAGCTGTAGAATGGCGATTACACTTTAATCCAGAAAAGGTTCAGATAGGTCGAGAAGTGCGGTTCTCGGGGCACTCAGTCTCAGCGGAGGGATGTATGCCGTTAGATTCGAATGTACAGCCTATCAAGGATTATCCAGTGCGTACTACGAGAAAGGTGAATTTCTATAGACCATATCTCGCAGGGATGGCGGTTACGCAACAACCCTTGTCTAAGCTAACTAGTGCCAAGATACCGTTTCGTTGGACGGAGGAGGCTCAACAAGCGTTTGTGCTATGTAAGCAGAAATTAATAGAGGCAACTATTTTGACTTTCCCGGTAGGTAATATGTCAATTGTTACAGACGCGTCAGATATTGGGATAGGAGCGGTGTTACAAGCTGACGGACGTCCTGCGCAATATATAAGTCGCACATTCACTAGAACGGAACAGAACTATAGCGTCATTAAAAAGGAATTACTTGCCGTACAATGGGCGCTACGGAAGTTTAGATATTTTATCATCGGGGGACAAGTAAACGTCTTTACCGACCACAAAGAGCTAGTGCATCGGAGATCACTATGTATTGAGAAGAGACGTGTACACCGTGCCATTGGAGAGCTGGAAGAATGCGATGTATCAATTCATCATAGAGCTGGAATCAATGCGCTCTGCAGAATTTCTGCTGTGCGGGTTTTGCCACTTATGAAGGTCTCTGAAGAACAAGGAAAAGATGCCATGTGCCAAGAAATAGTCAATCAATTAAAAAACGGCATACTGGTGTTCACACCATATAAAACGTTGAGCCTACAGAACGGCCTGTTGGTGTGGAAAGAAGGACAAACAGTGCAATGGTTTGTGCCAGAATCGATAAGAACGGAATAAATGGCCTTTTGCATGAAACTTCGGGACATCCCGGCGCCGAGCAGCTCATTGAGACATTGCAGTTACGATTGTATTGGCCTGGCTTGTCCAAAGAAATTCGAAGCTATTGTCAACAGCGCACTACATGCCAACGTTGTAAACCACAAAAAAGAGAAAAAGTCACTCCGATTGATTTCAATGCCACTGCACGGAACGAGTTTCTGCTAATCGACCTGGAAGGTCCACTGCCGGTAGTTCGCGGCAGGGTGTCCTATGTGTTTTCCGTGGTCGATAAGTTTACCCGATGGGTCGAGTTTGTAACACTGAAGATCACAACAGAAAAGATTATAACGTGCTTAGAAAAGTGATGGCTCAGTTGATTGGGTGCACTACAAGTTATTGTTACCGACCAAGGGGCACAGTTGGAGCCGAAAGAATTTAATCAGTGGTGCAAAGTTCTTGACATAAAGCATTCCCGCATAACCACTTATCACCCGCAAACAAAAGCGACTGCTGAGCACGCACAAAGGACGATGAAAGAGGTACTGCGATGTTGGTGCAACGAGAGCCCGGGAACCTGGAGAGACAAATTACATTTGGTTGAGCGGGCCATGCGCTTTGCAGTCTCAACAGCTAAAAGATTTGCTCCAACGACCATGGTCTATGGAGGACACATAAGACTGCCAGGTGTATCTGTAATCCAAGGTTCCCATGAGCACTGCACCATAGCGGATATTCAGGAGCGACTAAAACAGATAACTGAATATGTTGGCGCCACACAGCTACAAGGCTACGCAAGGCAAACGACACGCACTCGCCAAAGGTCGGCGGCTATGTCATGGTCGCGAAGGTCGAGCCCGTGGCACTGCAAACTGTTAATGATGGGCCGTATCACGTGGAGAGGGTGGATGCAGAGCACAATATAGCTTTTGTTAGCATGTCTGATGGACCACGAGCTGTCGCACTTGATTGTTTAAGCAGAGAGTCAAGGCCGATTCCTGAGTGGGGGAAGATGTGGCAATAGCCAACTTTGAGACGCAGAATGAACAAAGGGTCTTATCTAGGGCAGACATTATTTCAACAGAAATTCTTCGCAGAAGCGCCCGTATAAGGATGAAGCAGTCAGCCCAATGATAAAAGCAGACTTCGAACCGAACTGAAAAGAAATTAATTAATATCTATAAATTTGTTTTATTTAATCCAAGCTCGTTATGCGAGCAAAATTCCATATGTAATTGAGTAAAAGTAAAGCATGTGTGATACAACCAACAATGGCTTCTGATGGGTTAGAAACGCTGATTCAAGGGCTGATGACTCAAATGAACAATTTAAGTGCAGAATTATGCATAATTAATCTTGTCTGGACGATACACTAATTATAAATACAAACGATATCCGTGTGCATGGCCCATCCAATATTGGAGGACATAATGGAAGCACAATGGTTTCAATACAACGTTGAAATACCAAATTGATCATGTGGTGCATCATAAATACTAGCAATTACGCAAAAACGTGATTTATAGGAAATCAAATTTCAATTTCTCTATCCAAATAGTGGTAGCACATAAATATGAGCCGAGACGATAAACAGCTAGTGTAAACTATCGACAATTAATTTCAGTGGCCAAATGGGCCTCATAACTAATACAAATTATTCGAAACGACAGAGACAGACTTGACATGTATAAAAAATTCTGGTGATTTTAGCACCAGTTCTTTGGGGCATATCTGTTTAAGGATTGCGGGGATCTCGATCGCCGCCTACCGTTATAATGTGTTTTTGGCGTAAAATTTTGTCGAGCGTTCACCTGGTTTAGCTCGGATTTCAATATGGCCAATCCTTCTAGAGCATTAGCCATATTCGCTGCTGTCCTCTCCAAAGAGGGGATCCTATCATTCTGCGGGGGCGAACAAATGGATGATGAATTTAACTTAGGTTCCAAAATCCTAAATTCTAACTCGCATCTTTCCGATAAGTCATATATTGATAGAGAGTTGGGGAGCTGTCTGGCGAAAAAGTTTAGTGACTGGGGAAGATTGTTGATAAAAACAACCTTATTCTCATGATCAGAAATATTGGTTTTATACCAACGTTTCCGTAATTCCCTTAAAATCTCGATAGGGACAAGGTTTGGCATGTCTAACTGCGCGTATTTATTTATTATCTGTTGGGTTTATGTGGGACCAAGCAAGGATTCTACTTAATTTTGTAGGCCCAAAATGGAATTAGGTAGCTTTCTAATGGCCTCAAGATTCGGATAAATCCGTCGCTGCAATTCAGAAGGTAGTTTAGCAAAAACCTTTGACAGTTTTGGATGACAGTCTTAATCTGTAAATTGGGAGAAAGCGGGGTCTACGCGCATAAAGAATAGTTCGCTATCTCCATCCCAAACAGGAACATCAATATCTAAAATTGGACCTGACATTCTAATATTCTTACGGGATGTTAAAAGTATAAATTTATAAGCAAGATGAAAATGTATAAAAAGACTTTAAACGAAAACGCTTACGCACTAACAGCTTCCATAGTTGAAATAGAATCTTCCGTAGTTGAATCTGTCGATCACGTCAGTTATACTCTTTTGTACACTCGATGTTCGTTCACAGATCACCAAGATGTACAATTGGGTACGTAGGGAAATTGAATAGAAAACTTTCCTTCTAAAAATATGTACCCAACAAAATTACCCAGGAGACCACGACTTTAGAGAAAGTAACAGGTGTAGGCCCAAACTTGCACACTATTGGTTAACGGCAAGTTTCGTTTTTTCTCATTGGTGCATCGTAAATTTAATTGAATTTAGTTTACGCAATATGTCGGCGAATTGCTTTGTGTCGTTACAGATCGTTTAATATCCTAATTTGTTTTACCTAACTTTGATGCTATTTGAATGCGATTAATTTATTTAATATTGATCCGAATATTTTTAGATTACTTAGATACTATTTATATAATCGAAGAATGAGTATTCAAGTAAACGATTTGATATCTAAATCGAAAAGGGTAACAAGTGGAGTTCCACAGGGATCAAGTTTGGGGCCAATTTTATTTAAAATTGTATTTGCACATTTGGAAACTAAGATCCTTAACGGTCGAGTTTGCAAATTCGCTGATGATTTGAAAATAATCTTTCCAATTGATCCAAATAATGTCGAATTCTCCAAAAATAATGTGACACTAGATTTGTATGATTTAAGTAGATATTTGTTAACACTAGGGCTGAGAATAAACAGTAAAAAGACGAGAGCTTTAAAAATAGGTAACAGAACAGAATTTAATTATATTTATTTTCATGATGCTGAGATTAATTATGTTTTTGAGATTAAACTTATGCAAGAAATTAAGGATTTAGGCATAACTATTCATTGTACGGCTTCTGTTGGGAGACATATTGAAAGGATAGTAGGCATTGCCAAGAACAGATGGGCATTAATAAATAGAAATATTATATCACATGAAATAAAATTGAAAATGTTTATAATAGGGATTAGACCGATACTAGAATATGCTGCCGCTACTTCGAATCCTTTAACAAAGGGTTTGTCTAATAAGATAGAAGCTGTACAAAGGAAAGTTTTGAAACAAATTAGTCCTATCTCCTGCACTATATACGCCACTAGATTACAGTTTGTATCACTGCATCCTTTATGGTTTCGGAGAATGTGCTATTGCATAAAAGCTTTCCATTCGAACCATTGGTCTGGTGCCTATATGAATCCCATAAGAAAGAGTCATGAAATTGGAACTAGATCTGGTCATTTTGCAATATCTCCACCATTGGTGGGAAATGTTGCGAGCAAGCTATTCTCTTTTTCAAAAATTTACAAAATTTACAATCAATTGCCAAAGGGCTTAGAGAAACGCCTCCAACTAAAATGTCTTTTAAATTTTTATCTACCGAACTAGAAAAAGTGTTCAATCCTGCTGATATTTTTAATTTTGATTATGATAATACTTTCTCATGGTTAAATAAAAGACAGGATTAATTGTTTTCCAGCAACATAATTTCTCGAGATTCTATCTTCAAATTTTGTATTATTAAAACTGAAATATTATGCATTATATCATCTTGTTAATCAACAATGCACACAATCAATTATTAGTCATGGTTCCCTTTTTTTCTTACAAATGTTATACTCGAATTATAACTTAAATTTTCCTAATTTTGATGAAGAATCTATCACTGTTTACAGCTGAACTTTCTGATGCTGATAAATTGTACAGTACAACTAATTGCACATATATATGTGATGTGATATCTTTTTATATTGTACAATTTCTAATTTTATTATTTGATGGAACATGTGTGGTTTGAATCCAAATAAAGATATTCTATTCTAAACAACCAGAGTAAAAAGGTATACGCAAAATGTTATTTTATTTTATGCCCAAAGAATGAAAAAGAAACAGTCGATTTTATTTGTACCAAAAGTTTTCTGATGACTAAAAAACTGTACAGTACTCAGTATCTTGGCGCGGTCGCAATTTTGCAAATGCCCCAGCTTCAAGTAAATGCCGTACGACGTTACAAAGTCAGTTAGAGTGCCAGTAAAAGTAAGTTCGTACTGGTGGGGGGCCTTAAGAGGGCTGGTCTTGCGTTATCTGGTAAAATGCCAAGAAGGTCAATTAGTGTAGCAGTGTCCAGAAGTACTCCTAGACACTTGAGACCAGCTCTGGTTGACTTTGGTTGTGGTTCCTTCTGTTATGGCGTTGAAATCCCGCTGAGTAAACTCGTTGAAGTTTTGCAATGACTGTCTCGTCTCTCAAATTGTACAGCAACAAGATGGGCGTGACTGAAATTACCGATGTGTGTGAAGCAAGCCCAAAAATAGCGTATGTGACGAAATAAGGCAGCACGTTGGAGAAACGCATAGAAGAAGGCAATGCAACAACTGACTTGCATGGTAAATTCACCGTGCTTAAATAGCCTTAATTGTGTGGAGGATGTTGAATCCTCCGCCTTATATAAAATGACCTTGAATGATAAATTTAAACCACCATAGCTGATTGTAACAACTTTATTTAAAAAGAATTTTTTCTTTTTATTTTCCAGAACATTCTTTGTTTAAAGACTTGATTTTTAAAATTGTGCGCTATTTTCAGTTTTTGAGTATCTTGCTAACTGTCTGGTACGATAATTTTGGTCTGCTGCATTTTAACATTTCTTTCCATAATAAACGATTACAACATTATACAACAAACTCTTCCATCAATTGCCTTGTGTTCTGATATAATATAACACTGGGGAGGAGCCTTGGAACAGGTATAATTGTTTTATTTGTGGGTCACGTACACATCGAAACAGATTATTGCTAGCATAGCAGCTGTCCGACTCTCACCTTCCGATTGCCATTGTAAGTGTCAATTTAATTATTAAAATATTTGATCATGGTTACCGATATTAAGTATGAGGACACATGCAAGTTAGTGCAGGACATAGCGGACTTGAATTTAAATGACACTATCAATAATATAAGCATATCTGATTCTACTGTGAATTTTAGGACTTCCAGCGATCTGGCATCTATGGGGCTTACAGACACGAATAGGTTAGGGCCTCAACAATTGTACTTGCACACTATTAGTTAACGGCAAGTTTCGTTTTTTCTCATTGGTGCATCGTAAATTGAATTGAATTTAGTTTACGCAATATGTCGGCGAATTTCTTTATTTCGTTACAGATCGTTTAATATCCTAATTTGTTTTACCTAACTTTTATTGTACCCGCTGTTTCATTTGACAAAGATTTCATTTATTCATATATATTGTAAAATTGCCTATTAAATTATTCTGTAAATTCTTATTGATTTTATTATTTCTTCACAAATTTTACGTTTAAAGCCTGTTTGTATATAAATCTTTTTACAGTTCCGTTTTATTGCGTTTTTAGTAAACAAAATAATTATTGCTTTAAGATTTTTGCTCTCTAAAAATATTACTAAACGTGTGTATCAGTCAAATGGATGAGAATGAAACTTTTGAATCGATCGTATGTAAAGTTGATTATTTTTCAATCAGGGACTTTGTGAACAAATTTGTAAAGCATGTTATCAGTTAGAATGGAGTCGTCCAACCCTTATACAATCGCTGACTATACCTCATGCACTTAATCAGCGAAATCTCGTTGCTCTTGCCGAGACGGGTTCTGGTAAAACAGGCGCATATGCATTGCCAATAATACAAGTATTTTTATTTCCTCATTTGTTTTAAGAGCTTAATTAAGAATCCTCAAACATACTTTGCGGTTATCTTTGCTCCAACGCGAGAGCTTGCTGCTCAAGTTCAATCTCAATTTGCTGCTCTTGGGAAATTAATTGGCTTGCATTCTATTCTATTGGTTGGGGGTGTGCCAATAATTGAGCAAGCTAAGAGTATGAGAATGAAACCACCGCACATTATAGTTGGTAATATATTGTAATCCTTTAGATATTCAGCTACTCCTGGTCGTTTCGTTGACCATATGCAGCATACAAATGGTTTTGATGAGTTAAAATTTGCATCCTTAAAATATTTAGTATTTGATGAAGCTGATCGTATACTCGGTTCAGATTTTCAAACAGTGATTGAAAAAGTTCTTACCTTCTTGCCTCGTACTAGGCAGACCTTTTTATTTTCGGCTACAATGACAGACAAAGTATTTATGTTAAATGATGTTCTTATTTCAGGTTGGCAAATTACAGAGAGCTTCATTGCGAGACCCAGTCAAAATATCTACCAGAAAAAGTAAATTTGAATCAGTCTTAAATTTGAAGCAATATGTTCATCTTGTTCCCCAAGATGAAATTGACACGTACTTGATATATTTCCTTCGTGTTGCATTGATGCCGTCAATGCCTGGTCCAGGGTTGGATGTTCTGCGCCTAACAATGAATATTCCAGATGATCTGCACAATTGCGATAAGTCGTATGTATTACTTTATTTGTGTACATTTAAGCCCTCTAATTTTTTGAATGTATCAATATAATTTCCTATTTAGTCTGTTAAGCTTTCAACATCATGTCAAAATAAAGATTATTTTCTATTCTTATGGTTTGTTAGATGTAGCACTATCGCTGTTAGATCTTCGCTTTACACATAAATGAGCACTAATAGAGACTTACATTAATCTGTGTGCGCTTGGGAAGATGTTCGCCACTGTTGTGCTTGTTTCCTACACTCCAACCTAACTCCTCTTGCTGTTTGTGCAATTAAATAACCTACGATGTTACGTGTTATCATAACTGTCTAGAGAATTATAATTGCTTGGTTATTTTTTATCAGAATTCGGCAATTTTAGACTACCATTTGGAGCAATATTGTGTCATTTAAGAACTTATATATTTCGATATGTATAATATAAATTTCTTGATTTTTAATTAGCATTTACAGATTATGGTTAATTTAGAAAAAGTTATACAATTACATTTTTATTATAGGTAATTTATCAAATATAGACGCTCATAACTATACATAATGAGAGCACCATTGACGCCAGATTTGCACTCGTATTGTTATTAGAAACATCAATAAGTTTCGTACAAGAAAGTTCCCCATTCCCTTTCGGTGTCTTTCATTAGTCTATCTTTTGCTAAGTCCACTCAAATGGTTTGAATCTTTGCTTTTATTGCTGTTTTCCGTTTCGGTCAAAATGAAACATATTACAACGTATTTTATAAATCGGAGTGTGGATGCGCGCCGTCTTACTGGTTGCGTTCGTTTACCTTTAGGAATGTGAAAACTTTAAAACAGAACGAAATCAGTGTACCTGTTGATCAATTTAAGATCCTTCCCTATATGTTAGATGCACATAATTAGTAGTAGGCAATTCAAAGGTTTATTGCCGCGATTTACCAATTAGATATCTAAATAGGGGAAATCAGGTATGGCTGTGCTAGCACGAGGCAGGAATGTCGCGACCCAACTCAAAATACCGAAGTGATTTATTCTCAAGTTAATGAAGATGAACCTGGATCTTCATTAATTCAGGCAAAATATTCCATCAAAATATTGCAGTATTTCAAAAGCAGCTTTGTTTAAGAAACCAGCGGTAAATTTAGATTCCAATATTAAAAGTTGTTTAATCGTTATATGGAAAGATATTAACGCTCGAATCTCGCTTTTCTATGGTTTGACTACTAAACCATAGTGTTCAGTAATAAAGAACACAATATCCATGTGTTGTTGGCGTTCTTTCCGCAATCGACTACATATGATGTCGTCTATGTAAACATGGGCGAATGGACAGACCTGAAGAACTTCCTACGCCGGGTGCTAGAATGACTGACTTTTATTCTTCAGTATAAATGACGTGCATAAGTACTCATGCGATCTACCCAAGGAAATCGCACTGCGATGAGTGGTCTAGACTCTACCTCCAAAGGTACTTGATAGTACGATTTTTACATGTCTTACATAGTGTAAACATCATCCATCATTATATCCCTGAGTAAAGTAATCTAGTTCGGTAGAGAATACTAATCACGTTTCGCAACAGGGCTCAATGTTCGATAATTACCACAAGCACTACATTGTCGCTCTTCAGGCTTGGGAGCTTCCTTTATTTGAGATGCAAAAATATCGAATTTGAATGTTTACACGTTCCTTTCAACCTTACCCGCTGAAGGTTTTCGATAGTGATTTGTTGCTTATACTGAACTAATGGTTGAGCATTAGGCAAACAGGGGTCTTTTTCCACTAGCTTGATTTTGTATTCTATTCCTGTCTTAAGTAAATTGCGCTTGACATTGAACGAATGAAAAGCTCGCGGGTGTTTATCTACTAGCTCCGAAAGTCCTCGTCGTAGACGGTTCGGGTAGGCAAACTGACGTAACCCCTAAGGTCCCAGTCTCAGTATACGTCAGTCCCCGTGCCTTGTACAATAGTCCGTGTCTTCGGATGTAAATGCTAAGTTAAAATAGATTTAAAAGTTCAACCCATTAAAGTTGTCTTTTACGTTAGAAGCCAGAAAATTCAACGTAAATGACGATTTCGGTCACAATATAATTGGAAATACCTTGATGACGTTTACCATAATTGGACTTCCGTTAACGGCCCATGGTTAATAATCGAATGTGGAGCAATAATTTGTCACCATATCGGATCGGACTTCGTTCACCTCGGCACCAATGTCTATTAAGCACTTTAATCAATTTAGTTCATCCATAATGACAGTCATTGCTGTTATTACTAGAAACCTCATCGAGATCTAACACTAGATGGAATATAACAATTTTACTGATTGTATCAGTGCGCTTATATTTAATCGATGCCCCGATCCTGGCTTCGGAGATTTTTAGATATCTATAATGTGCACATTTTCGAGCCTTTCGTATGCAAACATTGTTACGACTGCTACACCTTGCTAATGAACGAGAGTCACCTGTCTATCGGTTGCCACCAGATATTTTTCCATCTCGACATATATACATTGCGAAAGGCACCACTCGCATGGTCCTTGAATTTCATCACGTAATTAATTTCCCCGTTAACTGTAACTCGCCCATTGACCACAGGAATTTCACTTTTCATTGCCTAAATTTTCGGCTTTGTTTAATATAACACATATCTCGTCGTAGGATAACTATCTCATTCTCTAAGATCAAGAGAATTTTTGGGATTCCTTAGAGTTCCTGCTCTTGGTATGAGTCTCCTTTTACGGCACACCATTGGTTCCTGTTGTCGGTACACCTTAACTAATCCTTTAAGCCTTTTTGGTCACTCTAATTTTAATGTATCATATGCATCCAGTGACTTTTTGAAGATGATTTGTCATATATATAGAGGCCTTTAATGGTACCTTATGAGAGCCCCATTATCGCCGGTTTCTCGTTCCCATTAATGGTAGAATGTTTAATAAGTTTAGAACAGGCAAATTCATCGTTCCTTCGCGCCATCATCTACGCTAAATTTCCTATCCTCCGATCAAATTATCTTTAACCTCACACTTACAGCTGTTTACATTTTCAATCAAAATAAGATATATTACAAAATATTTTATTAAATGAAGATGTTCCTACTTGCAGTTTCACTTGTTGTTTTGTACATTTAAAAAAATGACCTTAAAACAGCGGGCAGAGTCAGTTTATCTGACGAACAATTTGTGATCCTTCCTGGTATGACAGATTAAAATAATTATTCGGGGGAAATTCGAATTTTTTTGTCGTAATACACAAACTGGTGTACAATAATATGTAAAATGTATATGGTTGTGCTAGCACGCGTCAGCAGCGTCGCGACCCAACTCAAAATACCAAAAAGTCAGTTTCTAAAGTGAACAAAGATAAATCGGAAACTTCAAAAATGTCTTTTTGGTTAGTGAAATACCGAAGCACAATGAGGATACAAGTATCCGACAACGATTTTGCCGGTCTCGCACTTATGCGGTTCCAGTTATCTACCGGATTTACCATTAGGTGTAAGTGACCTTAAACAGTGCTTCCGGGATTGTTTAAGGATGGTGGCGATATAATTTCAGGAGCGTTGACCAAACTTTTTCATACTATATGGAATGAAGAAACCGTACCACTTGACTGGAATGAGTCGACCATCATTCCCATCTTCAAAAAAGGCAATCGTAATTAGTGCGATAACCATCGTGGTATAAGTTTGACTCCGGTCGTATCAAGGTTATTTGCTTCGATTATCCTACGTCGTCTTAGCGCTTCACGAAATGGATGCCATATGAGCTCCACCTAAAGGAAAAATTGACTAACCAAGTTACATTAGTTAGTATATAACTGAAAAATGTGTGTAGTGTAGTGTGCGGCAGGATAGCTCAGTGGTTAGAGCACCAGATTCCGAAGCAGACGTGCCCAGGTTCATATCCTGTCCGCGGCAAATTCTGGCCAGTACTTGATGAGTTCCCAATAAGGACGAAACCGGTCTACTGGATGAATTGCCTTTCTACACTATACAATTCTTAGTTTATACTGACATATGTAAGTAATTAATGGGTCGGGTGTTTATATGAAGACCGCAACCTTGATTATAATAATTGTTATCACCACCCGCGCAACCAATGTTCGTTTAAAGAGAAGAACAGGCTGGATTCCGTGCAGGACGAGGTTGTATAGATAATATTTTTACGTTAAGGCAAGTTATCCAACAGAGACATTTATATCACCGTCCCACAATAGTCGTCTTTCTAGACTTCAATGGTGCATTTGATTCGGTGGATCGCAATGTTTTATTCCATATCTTGTCGAAAAGCGGTGTGCCCACAAAAATTGTTAATATTATACGAGCTCTCTACGCAAATACTTCTGGTAGCGTTAAGGTCTACAACGAATTAACGCGTAACTTTACAACCAGCAGTGGTGTTCGTCAAGGTTGTCCACTTTCCCCATTTTTGTTTAATTTTGTAATCGATGCTATTATAAACAACACTCTCTCACACGTTCACGACGCTGGAGTTGAAGTTCTCCCGGGAGATAAACTAGTCGATCTTGACTATGCGGGCGATATCGTACTATTCGACAATCAGCATTCTGCCAAGACTACCTTAAATAGATTAGCAAACGTTGTTCCGTCTTTCGGTATGAAATTCGCACCCTCTAAATGTAAGATACTGTTACAGGATCACCCACCACTCACTCCAACGTTGCGACTGCAGAATGAAGATCTTGACATAGTCGACAGGTTTACATATCTTGGGAGCTCTATCAATAGACGAGGTGAGAATACGGATCGCGAAAGCTAGAGTAGCTTTCTCGAAACTTCGTCATTTATGGAGAAACGCGAATATTTCACTTTGCCTTAAAGGTCGTGTTTACAATGCATCTGTACGCGCGGTCTTACTATACGCTAGTGAAACTTGGCCTCTTAGAGTTGATGATTTGAGACGCTTACAGGCATTCGATCATCGTTGTTTGAAAAGTATAGCACATGTTGGTTACCAACAACGAATAACTAACGTTGACATCCGTAGACGTATTTTGGATCTTGACAATAAGTGCTCGTCTTTAGAAAAGCAAATAAGGCTCCATCAACTTCGTTGGCTCGGTCACGTTTTGCGTATGCCCTCATTCCGATTACCCAATAGAGCTCTGTTCTCTCATCCAGCACCAAATTGGCGTAAGAAACAAGGTGGGCAGATTTTGACATGGCAGAAACAATTAAAGTCACTTACATCAAAATTGGGTAGTATAGGATCCACTCGTCTGCCGGGATGGGGTCCTCGTGCACATCACAGTTCTTGGTTAGAAACCCTTAGCAATATGGCAGCGAATCGAGCTCAATGGCGATCTTGTTGCAGATGTCTGGTAGAATCATCTTCGTAATTTTCTTTTCTTAGTAGGGCAAAGTTAGCTGCGAGGTTCGGTTTGTTTATGACGTGATACGGTGAAATCCGCAAGGAAGCTGTGTTGCTGATGTCGCCTTGCCCGAATGCTAACTTGGCCATAATGGTGTTGTGGAGGTTTAGTTTGCCTCATTTCTGTGAGTTATCCTGATAAATTTACTCATAGTAGCAAGGTTTTCCTTCTCTCTACCCCTCTCCCTCTCTCGTAAATCTCAATAATAATTTATCTAAATTTACTTATATACTTTTTTCCACTCCTTATGGTTATATGGCAGTAAAACATTAGTCACTTGACTTTTTTGTGGCTGGAAATGATGATGACAAATAAGACATTCGGCATTACATGGTAAGGTTTGATAAGGATGATTCATCAAATAGTGGCTGAATTGAACTAATCAGCTGAATTTTTTATCGTGATTAATTCCTCTTGATGCGTATCTGGTATTGACAAACCAAACTGAAAGAATACATAAAATTACGAAGCTTTCCAGGGGCTGGCTGATAACGTCCGTCATCTCCCAGTTTTCCGTAGTAGAATGGAAGATCGACGATATACTTCCCATGATGAGTTGATGTTTGGAATAGCTTGTATAATGTTTTAAACACAGTTATAACAGGACTAACAAATAGAAATCTCGACAGAAGCTGATCTGCCTGGTGTCAACAAATATCCTACGTAGACAAATTTATTTACAACTGAAAGCCGGGCAACGTTTAGAGAAATCTTAGCCTTCGGACCAAAATTTGCCGTAACAACTAATTTATACGTGTTTAGCTGCTAAACATAACGAATGGGTGCTTCGTGAGCAGAATGATTGCCTTTTTGTTCGTTTTACTTTTTTCAGCTGCAGAAAGGCATCATCAGCGTATTCTTGATCGACAAGCCAACCATGTCCACCTCCATTTTTCGTTCTGGTGACCTTATAGAATGATTTTACGACAGTATATGCTTAATTACGGCGTTCCGGATAAAATTATCCGCTTCCTTGAGCGTTGTTATAATTAAATCTCGGCTTGATTTCGCATTTGCTTAAACATTTCTGAATTTTTCTGCGATTGATTTCGGCATTCACCTAGGATGTTACATTGCTCTCATCTTGCTTAATTATACTGTCGATGCAGTTTTCGCTGAGATAAAGTATATTTTAGCCATACTGTGCTGAATTTACGGTAAAATAATAAGATATTTGGTAATGTTCGAAGAAAATCGTTTTTTCGACAATAATTATTATAACGAATTTTTATAGAAATAAATTCAAGATCAGGCAGGACTGAATATTTTATCGCCTTAATCATGCTTGTTATTTATTCATACTACGAGAGTCTCATTCATATTCAAAATAAACTGTAGTTTTGGCTGTTCTAATTATTTTTTACTTCAAATACTTTAACTATTAATAAATAGTAATATTTTAAAATCAGATATACAAACGTGCTTTTAAAAGTTATTTTTGAACATCTTTTGTGTTTTTACTCGTTTTATACATTTGCATTTATTTTTACATGCATTCTAAAGTGTAACGAATTTGATCACAAGTGGTTCTGCAATAGTGTTTACCCGAACGCGCGAAACAAGCAATCGCTTAGCACTGTTGTTACGGAAGTTTATTCCACTTGTGGTCGCTCTCAATGGTGATATGCCTCAATCGCAGCGACTTGGAGCTTTGAATAAATTTAAGCGGAGTCAAGGAGCTGTATTAGTCGCTACTGATGTTGCTAGTCGGTAAGCTTCCATTATATTTATTTTCTTTCATTCCTTTTTCTGATCCTGAGTCGTGCAACCTTCGCTTCATGCCTTTATTTAGTTGTGTTCCAAATCAAGCAGAGATTTTTCTACGACTTTTTCATTCATTGTTATCTCTCGATTTAATTTCGATTCATTCGCTAATAAATCTTTTCCACCTATTACGACCACATTTTGATACGCGTCTGCATCAATCCCAATTAATTATATGCTCTGTTTATATTGTGTGACGCCCAAGATCTGATCTATTAACATGTCCATGTATGCATGTGGTTCATACCTTCCTAATATGCCTAGCAGTTCAATTTTCTTGTTTTGCCTGGATAGATTAATGTCTATACAATGCTTAGTTTCTACTGTAAAATGTATGTATATAATGGGATTGGAGTTTACATTACCTTGATTTAAATAGTTGTTATCACCGTCCACGCAACCGATGTTCGTTTTATTGCTAAAATGCTCAATTCAATACCACTTCCCCAGGTAGTGTGGTGTCTGTTCTAAAATTACAGGTTGGGTGTGTCTAGCAGGATATGTAAGCGACTTTCTAAATCAGTGGCCAAGCTAATACAATCGTTATTTCTAAACAAAGGTGTTGTGGTGATGACGAGTCAAAACGCGCTTTATAGTGGACTCAGATCCAATCAAGCCTTTACCATCTAATCAAATGTGTTAGTGTGATGTTAAGTATATCTTTATAATCCTTTGGGCTGCATTGGCAGCACTTCTGCCTAGATAGTTTCTCATATTTCGTAGGGAAGTCTTCGGAAGGAAGAGACGAATCCGAACCCCGCCTGAACGAAGGCGAAATGGATTCGTACTTGGAAGTGGGGATCAGTCGGATCTTTGGGAACGTGATTGTACAAAGCGACAACCCGAGAAAGCAAATCGCGAAGATTCAACATATGAAGCTCGCACTCCGCAAACTGAAATGTACTGCATTCAGGTTATCAATTATTCTATCCTCTGAGAATGGTTGACATTGTATTCTATCTCAAACGTTATTGTTAATATATCCAATACGAAGATGAAAGTGATTATGGCGCAGATGCTTTCTTTATCACACAGAAATGCAACAGCGTTTAATGAATGACACATAACCATGATTAAATGAAAAAATAAAAGTAATGATATATATACTATCAATAGCAAAAGTACTAATAACAAATAGAAAAACTAACAATTCAAAACACAAAATTTTAGTTGGAAAGCTATTCATAAAATGTAGATATAGCCGAGATGGAGTCACCTACCTTGGTAACAAACAGAAACAAGGCAACCTTGGCCTCTAGACAAACCAAACGTGGACATGTTAATTTTAACTGGAGGCCGAGTCGACAATAAAATTTACTTGATCACACAGGTGAGTATTTTATGCGTTAAAGAGCTGTGTGCTTGAAATATTTTTCAAGGGATTCATTTTTAATTGTATTTTTCTCAAAAATTATTCTTTAGTGGTTTAGATATACCACAAGTGGGACTTGTGGTTAACTACGATGTGCCTTTGGAAGCTAAAACCTACATGCATCGAGTCGGTAGGACAGCGCGCGCTGGTCGAACTGGGTGTGCTTTGACACTGCTTACACAGTATTCCGTCGTATTTTTTGTACGCGAAATCGAAGCTCATCTTGTCCAGTCTGACGGACAATCTCAGGCGAAAATACCAGCGTTGTCGTCTGCGCAGGTGTCCACTGACAACGCGCAAAGCATGGCAGATTGTAAATTGGAAGACAACAAGGATTTTGAACAAGAGTGGGACGTAGCTTGTGCCCGAATACACGCCGAGGTTGTTGAGGCTGCAGTACAAGCTAAGAGGGTCAGTTACTAAGTTGAAACGGAAATCACGCGGTCATTGATTATGCGAGTGGTGATCAAAATTATTTAAATTACAATAAACACCAATACCTTAAAGTTAACCGGTTACACAACACCGGATAGTCAAATTGGCAATCGTTTGTCTATATTGTAGGGCTGCTCAAAACTTTGTATGTGTGTCTATTTGATTTTCGCCAACTAAATCAAATAATTATTTTAGTAAGTTAAATAATTTCGTGTTCATAAATATTTTGTTCTAAGACCAGTTAGTGTTATATACTCGCTCGAGTAAATTAGTGTGCACGCTTCCGTAAAAGTTCTAAAGACTGACATCAGCGGGCTCATTCGAACGATATTACAGTGTTATCTTCAAAAATGCAAATTAGGATACCATTTTACCTATTTGAAGTAGACTTTCAAGCTTCAGTCGATTTTCCTGGTTATATTCAGCATCTGTCATGCTAACGCGTACTGGTTCCTGATAGGTTAGGTCTAAACTCGACTTTTTTAAGAAATATAGGTATTTGCCATTCTGTAACGAATGGTGAAACACGGAGAACGGTAGATTATCGAATATACTTGGACAGTGATACAAATAAGCCTGGAAACTGCTTAACTAATAAAAATTACCCACATAAAAGTGCCTATGGAAATTGAATATATATATATATATATATATATAGTACTATATATAGTACGATTCTAGACGCGATTAAACACATTAAGTGGCGTTAACTACTTTTTTAATAGGCCATTAAGAATTCAGTTTATCAGCCAATGTTCATTTTTGGCTTCAAGAATTGTGTAGCATTGCCTTTTAAAACAGACGTTAAATATTTATTCTAAGCTTCTTCTGGAATCTCAATGATGGCGACGTTGGAGGAAATCCTGCACAGATTGACATTAATAAGTGAAGTATGCTCGCATAGGAGTCGATCCGTCATTGTGAATATTTATTTGAGGAACGATGGAACCGGAATTTACCTTCGCAACCATCTTTGAGCTGGAGCATAATTATCGCTAACGTAGAGTAAACTCTCAGATGTCTCCCCTTGTGTTACATTTTTAAGGTCTCGCTTTAGCTGACGTATAACTTTGATTACTGCGACCATCCGTGCGTGATACTTAGTTTTCTGCTAACGGATATTTTTTTCAATAGTGATGATGATTCATATTTATGTGTTTCTACACATCATTATTTTTTTATTATACACTGCTGCTTTATTGCAATATGAACATAAAATTCATAGTTATGTGTGTTCAAAATAACTGTGTTAGTCGGACATTTTCGTTAATAATTAAAAGTGCTTTTGCGTCACTAGTACAGCTCCACGCGTCATTTAGTATTAGATAGTTAATGCAGCAACAGTACTGGAATCAACTCACCTCGCTTGAATACATTACACTATAATATCACAACTTTACTTATTACAATAGGTATGGTATATATACCCACCATCGCGCACAATCAATAAATGATTGCAAAATGTGTTCTGTAATATCAGATTTGCGTAAATGCCTCGACTAGCTCCTTCTGCTACTTGTGACTCTGTGTCATTTTGAACACTAAAAAGTTAAATCCGCAAACTAACACCCGCGCAATCAATGATTGTTTAAATCGATGTTTAAAGTTTATTCCAGGGAAGTTGTTGGACATTACAGGACCTTAGTACTCTTTGTCAATTTTTTATCGTGTGTCATCAGATCATTTAGGTTATGATGATATATTGGTGCATAGCCATAATTGCATCGCTACGCGTGAGCTGTAACGATGTAACACGTTCGGCCATTTCTAGTGATAATTTAGTTTTTCTTCGATTTGGTTATTTGCCACTTCAGGCTGCGGAGCATCTGATTTTGAATCTACATAGGTTCCTTTTGCAGCCGTAGAGCACTCTTGTTTTCGCTTTATTACTGTCTATTTACATTATATAAGCATAATTTATCCAAATATTACTTTAATAATTCATACTTATTGGTCAGGTAAGTCTTGCTAGTATCCTTTTATTGAGTTGATAAACAGTTTCACCAATGGAATTCCCTGTGTCTTGTAGGCAAAACTGGTATGCTTGACTGTAGTTTATTGATACCTATATTGACATTAAGTCTACGTTATGTGAAGAAATGCAACATTTTATTTTACTTTGCGGCCGGATAGCTTTTTATTTTAACGCATATTTTTCATACCTGTTTTACTGCTACGTCTTATTTAAACGACAGACAGAGTTTGGATTTTATGTGTAGTTGTACTGCTTTTATGCATTGCGTTAATTGACAGTTTTCTAAGGAATCTGAGGTTTCCTATTCTTCTCTAAATTTTCTTCTAGCTGAATTATATGCAGTAGTTGTGGCTTTCAGATTTCAAGTGGAGAATTAATTTCTTTCTATATAGGAGTTTTATTTCAGTCATTTTTTGCATTTGTATTTTGAAGTAAGAATTAAATTGTGTGTTAAAGCGTAAATTTATTGTAAAGCAGGTATATACATTAGAGTTACAAAGTCCATTTTTTCAACATAATTCACATTGATTGTAATTCTAGGTCATTTATATAATCACGTTGGGAAAGAAAGTGAGATGAAGTTATATAAAATACATACATTATACAGCAAATTACATGTGGTGGGGAGGGGAGGGAACTCACTCATTCTGAGCCATATACGCGTATTTACAAAAAAATCAATATATATTCAAATAATGTGCGAACTTTTGTTTTTTTCGAAACAGCAGCTTCCGCTGTGGGTATCTCTGTTAATTATTTGTTTTGAAAATTTTCTGGGAATCCACCTGATTTAGAGTGTGATATTTTGTAAAATATGTGTATAGCCACTGCGTAAAAGTTTCCTCATTTCGCTACCTGTGTTTAGTAATCGGCTAATTCGGTCTACATAGCGCACTTTTCAGTTATAGCATTTGTATAAATATGAAATGTAGATCTACTCGATTGCAGAGAACTTATCCTTTATATGTATGTTCAGTAGGCATTTTTTGTATTAAAACCTTAGTTTGTATTAGGTAAAATAATTACATCTAGTTAGTAAAAATACTGCCATATGTATCTGGGATACGTTTATGAGGCTTTGACAATAACATTTGAATTTGCAGATGCAAATGTCATGGATAAATTTGTTGATTACTTGGACCATGGTATTTAAATAAACTATAATTTATGACGATTTTCAATGTGGTGATACGGAAAAGAAGTTTATTAGAAAACGAGTATCCCTAAAGTTTTGTTGAACAAACATGAAGTATAAACACGACAACATAAGCAATAAGGCCGTACCCAATTTAAAATTAAAACATCAGAATAACTTTTAAAGAGGACGCTACGTTTTAAGATTTTATTCGAAGAAGTAAACGGCAATAGTTTTTCGCGTGCCTTATTCATAACTGTTGTTTGTTTAAATAACGAAACACCGGCTATATAAAGGTGAAGTATAATCCGTCTGCAACCGTGCATTCAAAAAAATTTTTATTTATAAAATTGTCACTTCAAAATATATTGTGAAGATATTTTACAGTTAATGACAATGCTTGCGGGATAATTAAATTTTAAATAATTGAAGCTTTTATTCCAAAATGTGAATTATCCAGAAGACGTACATTTTACACCAGTGATTTACACAATGTAAATTATACGCAGGTGTAGGCATGTACCTACATACACCTGTGCTTGTTTACGTTATTGCAACAAAATTTGTCTAGAATCATGTTTGCTTTACTCAAGAATATATTTTTCAAATTTAATTTTTTCTTTGAAAAAAAGGAATTATGCAATATAGCTGTGCATCTGAAAACAGCAATTTTTTATCTTAGGCTCAACTGGAGAGGGTTTTAAATGATAGTCATTGTGCTAGTAATGTTAAAATTTATTTTACAAATTAAGAATTTCCACTATAGAACTATGTCATAAAAGCAATCATCATGGACGACCGTACGTCAGGATTTTATACTGACAGTTCACTGCGGCATAACTGTGCTAAATATGGATAGTTATGTGTTGATGGTAAATATACTCTATTTCGCACATTCACGGTTGGGTTAAATGATTTAGGCGTAGTTTCACTTTACTTAGATGAAATTAGATCCAAGGGTGATGCGCAACATCTCTCCGGAGCAGCTGGTGTGACGAATTATTGGCTTAAACCTTCTATAACGGCGGTAAATTGCCCTGTGTGTGGTATGTTTGGCCTCATTCAATTGCAATCTATGAAATAAAACATGTTAACTGCACGATAAAGCGGAACTGTTGGCGTTACATGAAAGAAATGGTTGTCTCTCGGTAGTATTGGTGAGGTTCATGTTACCGTTTCCGACATGGCAAGTTGTGCTCCGCTGGTTTGAAGGTCAAAATTGCACATAACCTTGGGAAATTGATGCATAGAAATCACATCATTATATTAGATGATGTGCCATTTTACGATCTATTTCCATCGCCTGTTAGTTATTTTGTTCTAAGTTACCTATTATTTGTATAATTTTAAAATGATTTAATTAATGGGTTTCTGCCAATAGCTACAAAATAACATTTTCACGTATTATGAACTAATCTAGTTATCTATAACGCGTTATTATAATTTAGTCTATAGCATGAGGAAGTGGTCGTCCGGCGACCAACAGACAGTCACTTGAGCAGTGTTTTATGTTGCCATTTTCTGAGTACTGCAGCTTAAATCTAGACGTAATTCGCACGGTAGAGGGCCTTATGTGTTATGGTTTTAGAATGGTGTAGAGTAAAAGTCTTAACCTTAGATCTTGTTGCAGATTTCCAGTAGTATCATTTTCGTTAATTTCATTTTTTTAGTAGGGCAAAGTTGGCTGCGCGTTTTGGTTTATTTATGACGTGATACAATGAAAGCCGCAAGAAAGCTGTATTGCTGATTTTGCATAGCCCTAATGCTGACTTCGCCATAATGGTGTTGTGTAGAGATTTAGTTTGCCTCACTTCTGTGAGTTATCTTGATAAATATACTAATGTTAACTTTGTACTCTTCTCTCTCTCTCTCTCGTAAATCTAACTAATAATTTGTGTCTAAATTATTATTGTTGTTATTTAAATTGATTATTTCCTTGTTTCTTATTGTTGTATGCCAGTGAAACGTTTGTCTCTTTCGGCTTTTTTATGACTGGGCATGATGATGATGATAGTGTGTCTAGATGTTTGTCTTTAGCACGATATTACTCTCGTTGACTTTTGTGTCTTATTAATTGCTAAGTTTTCTTTTAATTTGATCTGATTAGACTGTCGAGAGTATGCGTAAGCAGCGGAGTCAGAAGTCTCGTAAACACAGCGGCAATGCGTACACATCAATAAACGATTATGTAAATGATATTTCTCGTGGGTGTGGCACCAGCACTAATACAGCCAATATTGAAGATACAAATAACCACGCCAGTTTAAATTTTTCTGTTGAAATTGGCCAGAAGCCAGGAATGCGTCGTACAGGCTGGGCCAGTGAAGCAAATGCTGCCTGCCAAGCTAAAATAGCCGAAGTCTTGAAAAGCGTGCACGTACCATTGGCTTCAAATGAAGAAATTTCTAAACAATCATCAGCACACGAGGACAGCATTGTAGCCGCAAATTATGCTAATCTGTCCAAAGCGTTTGCTAAGCGTAAATCCGTTAAAGCTAAACGCAGAATGGCGAAGGAATCCAAGACTATGAAAGTAAAGAAGAATAAAAATAGCCTCAATGGAGCTCACTTCAAAATGGGGGGTAAATCGTCAAGTGTAATGAAGCCATTTAAAAGGCGATAACTAATATCAACGATAAAATTTAACAATGTGGAAAACCTCCTCAAATTTATCTGATGATTCATTGTTTTCGCTTAAATGTGATGCTGCTATTCTAAATAAAACTCAATTAGTATTTGATGTTTGTTTCTCTTTTGTTACGGAGAGAATATGCTTGCCATGGATTTCCAGTTCAATTTTCAGAGGTATATTTCGTTGCGTCTGTGAAGTTCCTTTATTATTCGAATACAAAAAATGTACATACTTATTTTACAGTAGACTAATATTGTCTTTTTTACTTTTCTTCGTTTTCCCATATTGGAAAATATTTTATTTAAATATTTGTACATACGGAAGCAGGTTTAAAATATTTTCATCGAAATTGATTTTGGCCGTCATTTTTCCAAAAAAACTCAACAGAATGATAGCTTTTGCCATCCTATTTTTCTACATTCCTCATCCAAATATATAGTGAGTAAAGTGCGTAATACCAGCTCCTACTGATGAGTCGCCAGCAAGCACGAAACGAATGTGCAGTGTTCATGCTGTCTTTGGTTTATCAATCTGATATTATTTTAACTAATTATTTACTAAGTGCTTACGCCTAATACACAGTTGCCTATATTTTAGTTCTCTGCTACAAATGGTATCTACATGTTGTATATTTAATTGAATGATGTCATGATTACTGCTAAATGTGATGACTGCTACCGATCAAGACCACAGTCTAAGGATTTGTTGCAGTAAAAAGTGTTTAGAAATAGTTATAATTTTTAATTTTTTTGAAGTCGAATAACAACGACTTGCTAAATCTTGACGTTCGTTATGTTGATTTTCTTTGGGAGGTTAAGACGAAAGTGACGTTTGTCTAAATGTTTTCTTTATGGTCTATTATACTATAAATCCAATTTTCGACAAACAGATTATCGAGTATTTCATTTTTTCTATGCGAATTATCAACTATCTTCGTGGGTTATTTAAGGCAGTTACTTTTTTGTTTGTTTCAATAACAAAACATCACTTTTATGGCCAGACGCTTATTGTTAGGAGTGGTAATTCTATTTGTAATAAATCTGATTCGCAAAGACTATTACTTTTTTAATGTCAACCGATACCTCTAAGGAAAGTATAGATACTGTCGTAATGCATTTATTGAAAATTTCAGTTCTTTATTTACAGTTGTGCATGCCAATGCAGATATTTGCGAAATAGGATTGATTTGGGTATTTTTATATGAATTTTGTGAGCTTCAGATAAACGCCAGTTCTATTGTATTTAACCATTCGTAATAAAGTCACACCTACTGACGTGTCAAATACAATGCTTGTAAAACTAGAGTGAGGGTGGGGCGGCATATCAGATTTACCATTAATTATATATGATTTGTTGTTTGACTCCCGCTAGTTAGTCTGCTGTTGAAATGCGTCAGTACGTGCGATGCGGTAGTTTTGCTATGTAATCGGCTAAATACAATGGGATTGGTGTTTATCTCTAAAACATGAGTTTAAGATTTTTGCCAAACAGCGCGATTATTGACTGTTTAATCGTATCGTGACTACATAAAAATTATTCTGCCGACATTTCCAGTCAAGTATGATCTATGCAAGCCTGATAGCCGCATTTCTGATCTTTCATAACTTGTGTATAAATTGTGGTTTTATAGTTTCACGTATTCTGCTCGCATACTAGTATTTGAAGAATAAATTCACCGCCCGCGCAATCAAAGGTAATTTCATTGTTTAAGACACCGAGAGGAACATCGAATTTCCGAAATTGGAATGGATACTTGCTTTCTAAAAATTAAAAATTCATTTTGAGGCCATTGACCTTTTATTTGTAAAACAGAAGAATAGACATCCAAGTAGAAAACGCACAATTTCGATAGTTACGGGTAACGTCGAGAACTTCATCAGGTTATAGCTTATTTCTTGTGGTATTCAGATTCCTATTTGCGAATCTGTAGAAAGTCCCAAACGATCATATTTAGTTTTGTTGTATTTTGTTTAATAGCAGATTCGGTGTTGCTAGTTGGAACCTTATGCTTAAAAGAGATTCAACAAAGACTCCACCTGAAGGATAGGCTAATAAAAACATGCTTAGTGTGCGGCAGGGTAGCTCAGACTCTGAAGCAAACGATCCCAAATTAGAGCCCTATCCGCGGCAAATTCTGGACAATATTTCAATAGTTACAAATAATTTTAATCGAGAATTAAATGTGTTTAAGCATTATAAAGCAAATCTTCTATGCCAGCTGTGCGTAGTATAAAATTTTCTTTCTTAGTAATTGGCCGGTTCTGCCTACGTAGCGGCTGAGCTGCTATGGCATTTGTATAAATAAACAATGTTTTATTTTCAATTAGATACTTTTTGTAGTAAAGAACTAATATATATGCCAATATGTATTAGATACTGCGCATCTTCCGGTCATAATTGATCTAATCTGTTACTAGATGCGCAACACCTAATTCATAATTGATTTTGCAGTTCCTTGTAGCTTATCCTTTACATTTTAATGTAGCAGGCATTTTAATGTAATTAAACATAAATTTTGTATTATGTAACGGAGATGTCACTGCTATTTAAATTCTTCGAGTAATTATTTCGGATGATGTGTTCTTTTTTATATGGTCTGCTGACATACTATCCTTTGGTTCGGTACGGATGCGGTACTGCTTTGTATAGTCACACGTTTTCTTAGAATTTTTTTTCAGCACTGCATTTCTTGACAATGAAATTAAGAATAAATTTTATTTATTCTGTTGGATATTTTGCACATCTAATTGCTGTGGCAATGAACATGCTGTACTATTCATGTCTGTTCCTAATATTTTAAGACCGCCATATTACTGTCTCAATAGCAATACGAAAAGACAGTGCGCCACTAAACTATATGTGATGGTTCACATTGTTAAAATTTTTTGGCATGTTAAAGGTTTCGACATCTTCATTTATGATTATGAAGTTTTCATCTATATACCTCATTTGTATGGCAGTATTTTTTAGTAAGTGGTTCTGGTTCTGATGCTTGCAGTTAGAAATTGTACGCATTCTTAAAGATGTTAACGTGGACCATCAAATTAAGTTCTAATACGCAAATCTTCATTCTAACCCACTACCTTTTATTTAAGTATTGCTCTCTAGGCAGGAAGATGACAATCGAATTTAAGTCTGGCGAAAGAAACTGGCCTTCTTAAACTGTGTTGTATATATCTTCTTTATAGTAAATGTGTACTTCTACACATGAATTGTTTCTCAATTACAATTAAAAATTTATAATGGCTGAGCTAAAATTTTTACTTAAATTCTCAATAGGAACAAAACCGGTCTTATGAACGAATTGCATTTTCTAAATTAAGCACTGCCTATTTTATACTGTAAATGTGAATTTAATCTGATTGGTATTTTTGTCAAACTCGCAACCCTGAATTAAATAATTGTTATCACTGCTCGCGCAGGTAATGATCGTTTAATTAATCAAAATCTTTCTCTGTAATAAAATTATACAGCAAACTATTTTTCTTCTAATTCTTATAGTAGTTTTGCGTATAATGCGACTTACCTATAGGAGCAATATTAACTACTAGCTTAATCTGACTGGTGCCTTTACAATTCTCTTGACTGGTTTTATTACAAACCCGTTCTTCACACCGCATTCTACTAATTTCAAAAGCGATGAGATCACTGGTACTCAGTTTTTTGGAATATTTATCGTATAAGTTGACAGACGTCTTTTGCTGGTCTCTACCGCTCTCGTTGATTCCTTTGCAAAATTTTGTTTAAATTTCCTAGCTGTTGCCATCTACATTTAAAAGAAAGTTTTGTCCCCGTTTATAAATAATGATTCACAATCCTATATCTCTTTTTCAGAGTCTCAATTTGAGCAATTACTGACCTTTTGGCTAACATGACAACAAAAAGTATCGATCGATCTGACAATTTTTTCCGCTCGAGTCAATTTCCTCTAGGATAATTGGGAATATAATATTTAGGTCATCAGTAAATTTGCAGATTTGGCTTATGAGAGCTAGGTTCTGGAAGCTCGCATATATTATTTTGAATAGTAACATTTTTTTAAATCTTCATAAATAACTTTATGTTAGTTATAAAAGTTAGTTGACTTAATAATAATAATGAGATTAACACCTACTGAAATAGTCGTATTCAGAATAAATTCTAATGAAGTTTTTAGTATCGATATTATTCTTATGAAGATCTATTGTAGCATTTTACACGGATGGGTTATTCATGATTGTCGAGCGTACTTTCGTAAATTCGTGCCAACTTCGATCAAAGTCTGGTAGTGAATTAGTGAAACGTAAACAATTTTAAAGTATATATTTATGTAGCACGTATGCTTAAGTCAAATTGTCCACATAGGATGGAAATCAGTATCTTAAAGTTATATACAATTGAAAGCTTTAGATTAGCTTATATTAACCATAGGGAGTCGGAATTAGTCAGATTTCAAGAAATATCCAATTCTAATTGTTAACCTCGAAAATTAATGTAAGCAAATATAAAGGATATTGCCTCTAAATTTAACCAGAGTTAAAGTAAGTAAAATGTGTTAAACGAATGAATGATTGTAGATCCATCATAATTCCGGAGTTACAAATGTGACGTTTTTTAATTACGTGCTAAAATACTTAGAGGTTTGCATGCATAAAGCGCGCTCCTTAGTAAAATACATTTGAATAACTGCGCAAGCACCTTATCCTCATCTATTAAACGACTCTTTGACGCTCAATACGTCCCCGTATGAATATAAAATTACTGTAAATACTTGGTGCATTTTGAATACTTTATATAGTTCAACATCCCAAACTCATTGACTGAACCTTATAGACAATCCGTCATATTTCGAATAACTTAAAACTTGAGGCCGACGACCATGTCTACCAATAATTAAACCTATAAAAGATTGGAAATCAAAGGTAGGTAAAAAGTACTTGCCCACCATGGACATTACGAATCTAACTTCAAAAGAATTGCCGTGTAAAAAATTTGTGGATTTATACTTTTGTTTATATGTGGTAATAGGAACATGAATCAACTTATTAATAACTGTAGGCGCATTCCGTAATAAAACATTTCTCTCACAAGAAAAAATTACCTGAAACGAAATACAAAAAAATAAATAAAATCGTGAACAAAGATTGTATTCAGAAAATATTTCTTAAGCACAATATTTATTAACGTAGCTTACGATTATTGCTACGTCCTAGTCAATACAATTAAACAATAATTGATTGCGCGGGTGTGGAATAATTTTTTAAGTTTTACGGTGAGCTTGAAGCAAACACTATTGATATCTGACGCCAGTCGCAATGCACTGATGCGTTGCGACTGGCGGTAGTTTTGTTATGTTGTGCGACGACTGGTTAAATACAATGGGATTGGTATTTACTTCAAGTCCAAGTAAATAAATTTTTTAAACATATAAGTTGTTGCGATAATGGGTATTGTATATTTTACTGATCCTTGTCTTAAGTAGCAAATACTTGTTCCCAGCTTCTCTGTTATTCGTAACATTTTCCGGTCCTTATTTTGGATGCTTTTTTAATCCACAGCTCTTCACAATTTGTAAAATCAAATTTATTTAACAGGTGTAAAAGTCAGAAGCATTTCCATTTATACTTATGATTAATAATCCCACAATAGCTAACTGATGTTTCGCTTGTTACTCCTGCCTCACATATTTAGTACATTTATATTCCTCAATACTTTCTCTTAAGTTAACTTTCTTCAGTCCTTCGGTTAACTGCTCTGTATCTTCTTGTTTATTTCTGTTGTCAATTATATTATAATTACATTTATTACATATTTTTATAACAAGAAAATGCGTATGCTCACCGTCTCACTGATTGCAACGGGAACCTTTCTAGAAGTGAAATCAGAATATCCAACAAAATTACCTAGAATGAATTTTAGATCCTTCCCGTGATATAGATAAGAATTATTATTTATGGCCAATTAAATATTTTTTGTAAAACTTACGTTTAGTTAATTGTCATGCAGAAAATCAGGTAAATCACGAAAATCAAAATCTCAAGAAGATTGTATTATAAAAGTAAAAAATGACAAACCCTTTTCTATTCGACAATTTAAACCAAAAAATATACAATATTTTAATAAACCCACAACTTTTTTTATAAAATCAGCGTTAACTTCAAATGTGTAAATTATAATTTGAGTAATTTTTATGGGGTTATTTAGCCTCCACATGTACACTTATGTTTACATAACGAAGTAATCATTCTTTTCAATCTCTTGACTAATCTTCCACAACGAGTTTCTACATGTGCTGGTACTACGCTAGGTTTCAATTTTATATTTTGTCCATTTCTTTGGTTGTCATGGATGCCCGCTTCGCTTTCTTTTACATATTTCAAGCATTTCTTTGTAACATATCTACGATTAAGTTCTTGCCTCAGCCTCTTGGTACATTGGTAGGTATGGTTCCTCAGTCTCCTTCATCCAGGTAAACTGTGAAAATCAGCTATCCAGTGCTACACAATGTTCTGTGTCAATAACTTCTATGAATGCATTCTTAATAGCCATACAATTGATTTTGAATGACCCCTCATAAAACAGATTCAGACAATTTTATCTGTTCTCATTGGTTATTTATACATGCGATGTAAGCTTTAAATCTGAAGAAAATAACGACACATTTTGTTCCTCAGTGCTCCTATAAACCAATCTGCTGAACTAGATATCCAATCAAGACAACTTAAAGAAGATCTCCAGGTAATCTCAGTGACTTCAATAAACAAGCTCTGTTATGGATGTTCCTAACTGTGCTCTGTATCTTTTTCGCGCTGCATACAAACGAAAAGGCAAATCATGTATCCAACTGAATCCTCCAGGGCATTGTAATGCAGCTCTCAGTTCCTTGTGTAGCCTCTCAACCATCATATTAACTCTGGTGTGTCACTTCAATCGCCATTCATTCAATGATCTGATATATAGTTCAGACATGAATTGATTACCACGATCAGTAATCACACTTAATGGTACACCCAATTATGCATAAACATGAGTAAGACCTCTTGAGCCGTTATATCCTTTAGTATTGCTATCTCAAATTGACTACTAAAACTGTCAACTATTGTGAGCAGATATCTCTGACCTGAGACTTCTGGCTTTTCTACGATATCGATTTTTATATGCTAAACGACCCTTTGGTATAAAAATCGTTTTTACTTCGGTTTTAGTGTTTCAACAAAGTTTACGGTGTTGACAATGGCAAATGTCCATGAAAAGTCCGTACGTCTTTCGAAATTTTTGGTCATACATATCTATCAGTCATTAACCTGAAAGCAGTCTTAATGGAAAGATGACCAAATTCATGTTACTGTTGAATTACCTCAAATCGTAATTCTAACGGTACATTAGGTCTTGGCTCCTGAAGATTTCGCACAGTAACCACTTATCTCCAAACTATTTGCGTATGTACTCTGACTTCTTAATAAAAAAACTACTAAAAGATAAAAAACCGGATCCTTCACGAATTGCAATACAATTAAATAATACTGGATTGCACGTGTGGTGGTAACAATTCCTTAAACTAAGCTTGCGAGCTTGAAGTAAACTCCAATACCATTTTATTTAACCAGTTGTCGAAAAACATAACAAAAATACCGCCAGTCGCAACGCAATGACGCGTTTCGATCTTCTTTCATCATCATCAGAGTACGACGGAAAACTGACTAGCGAGGATAAAACTGCATTGCATATATATGGAAAGCAAAATTAGATATGCGGCTCTCACCTCTAGTAGTCTTGCATACATTGTACATGACTGGAAATGTCGGCTGCACAATTTCTATGCAGTCACGAAATTAGCTGTTTGTAGCTTTCACCACACACACAAGTATATATATATAGACAATACAAATAAATAATAATTAATTGCGCAGGTGACGGTAACATTTCTTTAAATTTTGATTGCGAGCTTGAAGTAAACGCGAATCCCATGGTATTTAACCAGTCGTAGAAAAAAATATAACAAAACTACCACCAGTCGCAACGCACTGACACGTTTCGACCTTCCATGATCATCAGCAGAGTAAGACGGCAAATTGACAAGCGAGGATCAAACCACATTGCATATATATAGAAAGCAGAATTGGATATACGGCTCTCACCTCTAGTAGTCTTGCATACATTGTACGTGACTGGAAATGTGGGCTGCACAATTTCTATGCAGTCACGATCATTAGCCTTTTGTAGATTTCGCCATATATATATTTATAGACAATATAATTAAAAAATAATTGATTGCGTGGTTGCTGGAAACAATTCTTTAAATAAAGTTTGCGACCTTAAAGTAAACACTAATCCCATTGTATTTAAACATTCATCGAAAAACATAACAAAATTACCACCAGTGACAACGTACTGACGCGTTTCGACCTTTATGATCATTATCAGAGTCGACAGCAAACTGTCTAGCGAAAGCTTCATGCGGCAAATGTTCATGACTGCATAGAAATTGTGCAGCCGACATTTCCAATCACGTATAATTTATGTAAGACTACTAGATGTGAGAGCCGCATATATAATGTTGCTTTCATATATATGCAATGCGGTTTGATCCTCGCTAGTCAGTTTGCCGTCGTACTCTGATGATGATCATGGAAGGTCGAAACGCGTCAGTGCGTTACGACTGGCGGTAGTTTTGTTATGTTGTTCGACGAATTATTTAATACAATGGAATTGGTATTTACTTCAAGCTCGTAAATTTAAATCAAGAATTGTTACCACCACACGACCAATCAATTATTTTTAATTGTAGTGACTATATATATATATATATATATATATATATATATATATATATATATATATATATATATTTGTGGCGAAAGCTACAAACAGATAATTTTCGTGACTGCATAGAAATTGTGCAGCCGACATTTCCAGCCACGTACAATGTATGCAAGACTACTAGAGGTGAGAGCCGCATATCTAACTTTGCTTTCCATATATATGCAATGCGGTTTGATCTTCGCTTGTCAGTTTGCCGGCGTACTCTGATGATGATCAAGGAAGGTCGAAAGGCGTCAGTGCGTTGCGACTGGCGGTAGTTTTGTTATGTTGTTCGACAACTGGTTAAATAAAATGGGATTGGTGTTTACTTTAATCTCGCAAACTTGAATTAATGAATTATTATAGTAATTAATTAATTGCAAACAAAATGTTGCAACATATTGCGTGTGCTTGCCGTCTCACTGATTGACTCATGAACCTTTCTTGAAGTGAACACCGTAAAAGAGATGATGCAAAAAAATTTGCTGAAGCGAATTTGATATCGTTCCCCTGGTATCAATTAGAATATTTTTTGTCAAAATTTCTTGTGAATAATTGTTATACTGTAAATCAGATAAACCAGCAACTCAAAATCTCTAGAAGATTGAATAATTAAAGTTGACCGAAGTACTTAGCGCAACAACCGGAGTGGGAGTGCTTGTGGATTTCTATAATTTTCTTATTTTAAACGGAGATCTGTTTTCGCTTTGATTTTATTTTTAGATTCTCGCGATTTCTCGTCTGATTTCATCTCTAGGATACACCTGGAATTTAATTACACAATTTTTGGGATTTATCTCCATATCCCTAGGACCTACTTTTGCCTCATCGGATATTTCCGTTTATTATAGACATATATACCCATTTTTCTGTCTCGCGTCGTAATCTACACTATATCTGTTTTTCTATCTCACTCCACCATGAACTAGAATTTATCGCCAGCCCCCATCAACCCGTTCTTAAACAAAAGCTAATCTCCAATCTTGCTGATCTACAACAATAAATGGCTGATGTCACAAGACTACCTGAAGCACTTACTGGCAACCTTTCGACATCCACCATGTAGCCACACCTATTGAGTCAGGCTGGCGAGTTTTTAAGCGGTGTAGAGAGGGAGGTTGCTCTGCGAAACCCCAGTAAATGCAATCTCTTTCTCTGGTGTCCGCACTCCCCTCTCTCAGAGGATGATCTGGCCTGGGATCTTATAAGCTAACTGAGGATAACTTCAACCACTTCAAAGAGGTCTCTTCAGGTAAAGGTCGCGCTTTTGTGCTTAGTTAACACAAAAAAACTGTCTGACGAGGTGCTTAGTCATCTCACCCTTATTATCGACTGGCAAAGTCAAATTAAAACGTGACTGCACACTACTACAAAAGACAATAGAGAAAGCTTGGAACCCTCCGCCTGACAACACTCCCCCTCCTGAAGCTAGTCACACCTTTACGGGATGGAGCAATCCAAAGAAACGCCGCTCACTTTACGCGGCATCCTCGTTGACGTCCCATCTTCTAGACCCTTCATGCTGACCTCTTCTCGGTTTGAATGGGTTCCCTTCTCCAATAGCTCATATTCCCCGACCGTTTCCCCCTCCCAAAATCTCAAGCTTTACCGCTTCGTAGTGGCTGACCACTGTGTGTTAAGTCCCCAAATAACGGACCCTCTCTCCCTATCTCTGCCAGACCCAAATCACCACGTCATGTCACTTTCACGATCGGTGCAGAGGTCCAGAAACCGATAAAACATAAGACGCCCCATCAAATTCAACACTCTCTTCCGCCAACCACATTGACCCCGCAGGATAGTTGCGTCTCAGCCAATGATCAGATCTTGTCCCTTCCCACCCCAGCAACGCCGCTCCATAACGTCCCCTTGAGCCCAGATAACGCGTCTTCTACCTGCTTTCAAATCATCCAATTATCTCACCTGCCCGACAAAAGTTGGACAAAAGAGATCCAGATCGACGCTTACCACTCCATTCTCGTCAACAAGCGATCAGTCACACTCATCAGTTCTCGATCTTGCTCCGGCCGCCAACGGAAAGCTTCCGCCCGCTTCTCCTCCCTAGGTTAACCATCTTCCCCACAGATCACTCTCAGAAATTCTTATCAATCGTAGATCGTTTACGCCAAAAATCAAACAACTGGAGCATTTCTATCCACTAACGAGCTAGACATGCTTTTTTGTTGAAACATGGATGTCCATTTCTATATACTGCGATAACCTTTTCATCATCCTTGGTTACAATTTCCTTCGTAGTGACAGAACTGTCGGTCGAGTGGGCGGGCTTGCTGCCTATGTCCGATCCTCTCTCAGGCCCAATCGTTTGCCCACATCTAACTCACTACGATTAGAATTTTTCGCGTTTCAGGTACTGTTCCTTAACCAAAGTGAATCTACCTGAGTTGTCTACAGACTCCCAATCTCTCAATCATTGACAATACTCTCGGGTATCAACTTTTGTCCAGTTTTTTCTCTCGGAGCTCCGATAGTTACGTCGTTGTGGGCAATCTTAACCTTCCTCTGGCAAACTGACAAAATCTAACTTCTGAAAATCACCCGATTCTTCGGCTTTTTGCGGATAACCTACTAAATTAATTCGTGCACTTCCATACGCGAGGGAACGACCAACTTGATTGTGTCCTCTCCAACAAAGAGGTGACTAATGACCAATCTCTGTAGATCTTCCCTTATCGAGATCTCTGTCAGGTATCGTTCCATATTCCTCTATTATCCTCTATCCATAGAGTAGGCACTCAATCATTCAGGCCATTCACCGACTGAGAAGAGTATCTCCGACTCTGTGACGCCGTTAACTGTAGGGATCTTTATTCTCAGAGAACCTCTCCTAATGTTTTTTCGATGTCTAAAACATCTTATCCTCCCACTTTAATTTTGTCATCTCTTTTTAACACTTACACGCGAGGAACAAGTTGATCACCTTGTTTAAGGCACGCGACAACCTTGCATGCAACTCTAGATTACGCGCATCATCACTTGCTCGCGCTCCCGCACTGGGACGTATCGCTGAGCAGATTAAATAAGTTATCAACAAACAAGCGCTCAATATCGAGAGACACATCCGCACGGCGCCTAACTGCCGGATAAAGTTCGCAGTTATCAAACACCAATTGCGACAAAGGTCCAATACCTCCTATATAAACTTCTCTCGGTCGGACGACTCCTAATTTGCCGACGACTATTTCAATTGTCTTCTCGGCTCCTTCTCCACTCCCACTCCGCTTACTGAGATGCTAGACAACGCTGGTTCAACGTTTCGCCGGACTCCGTCGCTCAAGCAATAAAAGACATCAAATCTAAACACCAATTTGATCAATATGGTGTCTCGTTCAGCATGATAGCACTTCTAGGCTGGAATCTCTTCTCTCTGGTTGCTGATTTTATAAACCGATGCCTCGAAACTACTTATCTTCCCCCGGAATGGCTTAATTCGACGATCTCTCCTATCCCAAAAAATGGCATTTCGTCAATCATTCAAATATCTCTGCCCAATTAGTATCATCCCTTTCAATATATTCTTCGACAGGGTCTTATACAACCTAATCTAACCTTTCATTAAGTCTCAGGACAACTTCTATCTTCTCGACAGTCAAAAGGGCTTCCTGAATAGCCACTCCTCTTCCACCAACTTAGTCAGTGTCCTTAATCACTGCTACTCTTCTATCTCCAAAGCTTCTTTCCAGATATATCCAAGGCTTTTGATTCTTTGTCATTTTCAGCAATTGAATCCACTATGTCGAGCAGTGGTATCTGCGGCAACGTCCCCAATCTTATCAGTTACTATATCCGAAACCTATGCGCAACTGTAAAAGTCGGAAATAGTCACTCGAGGTCAGCCCTTACCCGATCTGGAGTTTCCCAGGGCTCCGTACTTGGTCTTATATTTTTCAACCTTACACTCGCGCAGGTACAGGTTGAGGATAATCTTTTCAAGCTGTTTAAATGTGCAGATGGTCATAGTGTTCAGTAATCCCACAACATCCAAGCCTTCCTTACCCCTTATATCTGAACTTTAATCCTCGCTCTATTCGAAGCTTAGCAATATCGGTCGCAAACTAAACCCCGCCAAGGCTCGTTTGATGAAACTCTCCTCCGGCCCATTCTGTTCTATCTCTGATGCAAATTGTCCCCTTGATATTGAAATAATTGAAATAATAATTGATATTGAAATTTCTAGACTTCTCCCCACACCTTACACACATTTCTTCCAAACTCTTTAAATGGGCCCGTTTGATCTGCTTCAAGACTAACAACCCCACTCTCCAACTCACGCTGTTCAAGGTCTATGTCTTACGCTTCATATCATACGCTAGCGAATTCTACCGTCATCTCACTCTAGCCTCTTCGTACGTGATGGAACAGATTTCCTCCAAATTTCTAAATCGAGTCTTCCCTCACACTCAAAATTATCGTGAACGCCTATTCCTGGCCAACCTTCTACCGCTTTGGTTTACATGTCATTTACGAGTCATTTCTTTTATTCATAAAATCACAACTTTCCTATCACCGCCCATTTTTGCTCACCAAAGTCACCACTATGCCACACGCTCTAGCAACTCTTCAATCCAATCGAACTATGCTCGCAATATATTTATCAAAATCTATCTCTTTTAAAAAGCCAATTGTGTTTTAAACGCTCTTCCCACGGAAATAAAGCTCCTATCCCAGCACGAATTTAAAAAGGCGGCCCACAAGTACTTATTTAACAAATTTCTATTTGAGACATCCGATTGGAAGCGCAATTGGTTCCTTCTTAAACCATAAGAATTCTTTCATTCCCAAGCTATTCACTTGCTTCCAGTTACGTAGAGTGAAGTCTCTTTTGGCTGGCCTCCAATTTCAACTTTTCACCTCTGATTTTAAATTTCTCACTCTTGACTCCCTGATACCATTTCTATTCTCATTTCCCATTCTACCGCATCCAAATATTGAATAATTTACCACGTTTTGCTCAACTAATTCTTTTACTTTTTGTTTCAGCAAACGACCAGAAACTCGAAAAGTCTGCTGGACTACCGGACAGTAATCATCGGCCTCTGATTCCCACTCTGGTACCATCCGTCATAACCTCGCTCAACAGAAGCCAGTGAACCCTGCACAAGGCACAAGCTTCAATCTAGTTGACTTCATCCTAGTCAATACTGCCCTACAGATATTCCATATACAATCCAATATCACCTTCGAACTCACACTCAAATTCGTCTGTTCGACACCAGCTTACCCCGCATTGATGCTTGAACCCTTCACGGATTTTACTCCAGTCTATCCTATCTATCACGAAGTTGATGAAAACTTACCTCTATCTCAACTCCTCCCTTCCCTGTGGTTAAATACTTTGCTAGTCACAATTTCATTCATCTCCACATATCCTACCTTTGATTTGTTATTTCAATGGTTGAGCCTGTAGGCCTTTTTTGCCAAATAAATGTATAATTATTATTAAAGTCAACAATGACAAGGTATAATATTCGACAATTTTATCAAAGTAAATTTCAAAAAATAGAATAATTAAAAAATATAACTATTTTTGAAACCAGTGGTAACTTCTGTAAAACGCCCCGGCTTCAAGTAATTGCCGTACGACGTTACAAAGCAGTGAGGTGCCAAGGACGCTGAGAACTAGGACTGTTGGTGGCCATTATCAGGGCCGGAATGGCGTTCTATAGCAAATGCCGAGAAAGTCTGATAGTGCTGCAGTGTCTGGAAGTACTCCTAGACACTTGATACCGGCTCTGATTGACTGGCTGGAGTTCCTTCAGTTGTGTTGTTGATGTCAGCGGCAAGAAGCTGTGCGAAGGCTCAGAATTGTCTCGTTGAAGATCTGCAACAACACTGGTGACTGGCGCACATAGAGGTCCAATAAATAGATGTTGCTCCGTCTCAAGATTGGCGTGACTAGGTGACTCTGCTTGTGAAGCAAGTCCAGAAGTCAGCGTAGGTGTGCCTGGAGACAGCACGTAGTGCGCAGCAGAAATTAAGCGTGACTAAGACTAGCGTGGTAAATGCACCGTGCTTATATACTGTTGAAATCAAAAGCTCGCACACTATTGGTTAACGGCAAATTTTGCTTGTTTTAATTAGTCCCGCGTAAATTAAATTTTAATTTCATTCACTGAATATGTTGGTGAATTGTTCTTGAGCCGTTACATCACTTTCCTCTTTGAAAAAAGAAAATCATTCCTCTCTGGGTGGCTTGATAGGAAATTTAGGACAGAGTTCGGACCAAGTTAAGCAACTGGTTATTATTCTGCCCATAGCTATTTTTTTAAATACCGTAAAAGCTGGGCTGGATTATGATTTTTGTTGCTTCAACAATGATATCCTGCCAAATAATCACTATGAATTGCAACACAAATTGTTAGCTCTAGTGGCCGGTTATACCACGTAAGACAAAATAGAGTGTGGGGTTTGGAGAGCCACAGAGTGAGGATTTAAAGGTAGATTGGTACTGAAATTGACAGGTTTAAGTTGAAACCTGGGCAGGCTGGATCGCCCTTAATGTGTTTAAATACGACCAAAGGAGCTAGTGTTCGCTCGACGTTGTGGTCATGCTATTCGTAGAATGGTCTCTGCGCAACTGATGAAGTTAAGATATACATTGAAAGTGACCTGTACCATGATATGACGCCGATAACTACTTAGTGTTGCTACACAAGGAATTATCTCTAAGTAGCTTGTCAAACCAAAATAGGCAGTGTTGTAGAGGCTCCATACTTATTAGTAACTGAGAACCCCATAGATTCCATATTGTGTTCAGTCCTTAACTGTCTAAATGAATCTAATAAGCTGGTACTCTCGTTCACTACTGTTAAATTCATGCCTGCCATATCTTGAGCTAATTTGTTTGTGTCCTTAAACTTAAGATTAGCTTCCATGCTGATCGTACTTAATTATTAATTTGATTACTTAGTGCTAGGCAAACGGATTTTGAAATTCTTACGTAGCAAAACACCCGATCAAATAACCTGGAAAGAAATAAGACGTGAAAAACAGCATTATTAAATTAACTGTTCCAGAACGTTCCCAATATGTACGATTCAAAAGACAAAATGATAGCAGGAGTATATTGTGAATATCGAGTAATTATAAACGTAAATTGGAGAAAAGGAATAAATGCGGCTTGCTGAGGAAAGTCGGGCCAATCACTTTAATTATGTCGGAGGACATATTTTCCTCTACAAACACCATTTCTCAAAAAAGACGGCTAATAATAGACGAAATCATAATTCTTCGGCTGACGTTGTACTCTTCCTGAACGAGTTGTGCATTATGGCGCTCCTGATGTCGACATCGCGCCCTGTACAGTTGTCACTGGCATTGCTAATTCGCCTTATGGTGACAGAAAATTTTGATCTTGTAACCCGGTAGAATATGGTGTTGATGTGTTTGACAACGCGTCATGTGAAAGATGCTGCTTTATATTATGTGCCTGCGTGATTGGATTGCACACATCATTCGTCCATGGAACGATGGTCATTCAACTCTTCTGGTCATTCAGTCGTCTCGTCAATCCAGATAAACTGGGGAATGCAACGATCCAAAGTAACACAATGCCATTTATCTCTATGATGACATTTTTGTCAGTCATCCTTTTGACCTTGTATGGTCCTTTGTAAAATGGTGTCAGGCAGTTCTTCCTATTTTCATTAGTTACATACACATGCAAAGCCGATCTTACATCAGAAGACACATAACACTTTTTTATGCTTTTCTAGTCTTGGTCGAAGCCAAACGACACATCTTATCTCTAAGTGCTCCTACAAATCCATTTGCATAGCTGGAAGCCAAATCAAGACTACTAGGAATTTCTATTAGAAGATCTTCAAGCAACCTTAATTGTTCTCCATATACCAATTCTGCTATTGAAGTTCCTAACTGTGCCCTATATCTATTGCGCATGGCAAGTAATACTATTGGAAGATCGTGTATTCAGCCTGTTTCACTAGTACATCTTACCGCAACTTTCAATTAGCGATGCAGCCTTTCTACCATCCCATTCGCTCGTGGATTGTATGCGCTAGTATGCAATATAGCTGTTCCCATGATATTGAGAGATCCTACGAAATACTCTGACATAAATTGACTACCGCGATCACTAGTGACTTTTTACGGAACACCATAACGCGATATCCAATTATGTAGGAACGCGAACAAGACTTCTTGCGCTGTCATATCTTTCAAAATCGCTACTTCAAATTGGCGACTAAAACGATTTACCATTGTTAGCAAATATTTTTGGCCATTGACTTCAGGCATTTCGACAATGTTTATGTGTACATGTCTGTGCCGTCCAAATGGTGTCTCAATATTCTGTATCTCGGTTCTGGTATGTCTCAATACCTTACACGTTTGACACTTGGCACAGGCTTTTATCCATAGCAGTATGTCTTTAGACATGTGCGGTCATACGTATCTGTCGTTACTTAATCGAATAAGGGCTTTTATGGATAGATGTCCCATATGGTGTAATTGTTGGATAATTTTGGCACGTAGCTCCAACGGCACATATGGTCCTAGTTGATTTCTGGACGTTCCGCATAACAACCACTTGCCACTCAGAAGCTTGCGAACATATCCTGGTCTCTTAGACAAAACTAACGTAAAGGAATCCAATCCTTGCACTTCCTCGATCTGATTTGCTAAATTGTTTGGAGAATCATCTAGATTCTTCAAAGCTCGACAAGGGCATCATTCGGTCTACTAAGTGCATCGGCTATCACATTCTCTTTACCAGAAATATGAGACACAGTGAAATCGAACTCTGCTAACCAGGTTATTTAGGAATTCACTCTGCGAGAGTAATTAAGCCTCCTGTTTTACCAAGTATGCTGATCAACGGCTTGTGATCTGTCAATAAATTGAATTGATGGCCATCTAAATAATGCTCAAAATGTAACACTGCGGCATACTCAGTTAGAAGCTTTTTGCCAAACTTATCATACCGTTTTTCTCGATCATTAAGCTTTCGACTATAAAACCCAATCGGTCTTAATATATCCTTGTCCCTTTGCTGAAACACTGCCCATATTGCAACATCGGAGGCATCTGTGATTAGCTTGAATGGCTTCTCCCAATCTAAAGGTGCTAGTGTGGTTATGTCACTTAGCATTTCCTTGGCCCTCTGGAATTTTTCTCGGTCTTCCTAACTCAAGTTTATAGGCAAAGACTTCTTGAATGTGCTTTTTTCACATGTGAGTTGGTGTGTTAACGATCGTAGAATTCCGGCTAGACCTGGAATGAATCGACGATAATAGCTGATCATGCCCAAGAACCTTCGCTACTGGCGCACGGTTCGGGGCTCCGTTACGTGCTTGATAGCTTGGATTTTATCTTCCAAAGGTTTAACTCCGTCTTTGGAAAGTACATGTCCAAGATACTTAACTGAAGAGCATCCAATTTTACTGTTATTGGGTTTGACCACTAATCCATATAGTTCCACGCGTATCGGAACGCATGGCAAGCAGAACTAAAATTAGTGCATCGATCCATTTGCCATTAATGGACGAAGATGCTAAAGAAGCTTTAAGTTCTATATGCATTCTCTCTAACATACAGTTAGATTGAGGATGGTAGGCAGTCGTCTGGCATAAAGGGTATCTCATGAACCGCAAGGTGGTTTAGAAATGATCCGATGAGAAGCAAATGCCTCTATTAGTGATGACCTCATTGGGAACACCATAGTAGGATATCCATGCAGAGATAAAACCGTTTGTGACTTTGTCTGCAGAAATGGCGCTAAGAGGCAATGTCGCAAACCATCGTGTAAATCTATCAATCATAGTTAGAAGGTAGCTGAAACCTTGAACCATTGTCAGATGAATTATGTCAATGTGGACCATGGCTAGGCGAGACAGAGTTCGTAAATTTTGCAACTTGGAACGAGTACGCCGTGTGATCTTTTTTTTGACAAAGGGCACACTCGGATACCTATTTTTAGCCTTCTTCTTGAGCCGGTGACCCCAGAAATGATTTGTAAGAAGTCGGATAGTCGCCTTGCTTCCTGGGTAAGAAATTGAGTGAACTGAGCCGAAAACTTTTCTCTGAAAGCCAGTTGGCAGAACTGGCTTGTTGGGCAGCGCACTCGTGAAGTAAACAACAGGTAAGCCGTCCCAGAGACGGCGTAAGAACCTGGTGGGGTGACGGGCTACTGATCTTTGAATGTGATTGTTACCGCGCTGTTCTGTTTGCAGAGGAGACGGCGTTAGCGCAGGTTCTTTGAGGGTCACGGAATAGCCTAGAAAGTGGTCTGCAATGAAGTTCTGTTCGCCTTGTGGCATGATACGATGCTCTAGGAAGTCCACGAATGTAGTGGCAATCTGCATGTTGTCACAGTTGATCTTGTGTCTGTGGTTGGATTAGTGTGAGATAAAATTTCGTAAATACTTCTCATGAGATTCTAAGTCTAGACTGAAAACCATTAAGTCATCTAGCTATGACAAACAGAAAGCTGCGTCGTCGTTGAGTATGCTTTCTTTGAATCTTTGAAATGTCTGTGTAGCACACTTAAATCCAAAAGGAAATATAAAGTAATTCGAAATAGCCAAATGGAATGATGACCGCTGTCATTTCAATATCTTCTGGCGCTAGCGGGATGAGGTGGTAGGCTTGTCTGAGGTCAAACACTCAGAAGAAATTTCTGTCGCTGAGTTTTAAATAAAGTTGTTAATACTGGGAATAGGATATGCATCAGATTTTGTCACTGAATTTAACTTATGGTAATCTCAGCAGGACCATTACGATCCGTGTGATTCAGAGACTAAGTGCAGTGGTGACTCCCATGAACTTTTCGACTATCTGATGATTCCATCTTCCAATAGCCTTGAAAAATCCTCTTAGGCAGATTTCAGTTTAGCCGGGGCCAGTTGTCGCTTCTGGAGTGCAATAGGTTGTACTTCTGTGTCTATATCATGCATCGTGTTGGAGACTCGTAGCTTTGACTTGCTGAGATCGAAATCGACTTGTTTTTTCAAAGAGGTGTTAATATCTCTGCTGAATGATGCACTAATTTGGCTGAATGACCTGTAACTCCAAACGCTCGGAGGCAAGTATCCAAAAACTTTGCTCAAGTCTGCTGGAGGGGTCGATGACCTTTTGATTGACAAGATCAACAATGAGCCAAAATTTTAAAAAGAAATAATGGCCTATTATGTTGTGTGAGACTTTGGCGACGATGTAGTTGTGAGTAATTTTACGCTGTAAACGTAAGTTGAGTGTGCGATACCTAAAGCCATACAGTAGCTGTTGCGAGTAAAACGCCTAGGGAAATCTCGGCCATTGAATCATCCTTGAGAACTGAGACTGCTACACCTGTGTCTACAATGAATTCTTCGCCAGTTCTGAAATAAAAAAGATGCAGATGTTCGATGGGCTGTTTGGCTGAGTCATACAAACAAGTAGGCTGGTCATTGCGACTGATATTGTCAGTTTGGCTGTCTACGTGGCATATACGGCGTAGACGAAAAGAGTCAATAGGAATGTCAGATTGTAAGTGGTTGCTTTCGTGTGGCGCCATTGATGCCATTGATGCGCAGAAAGTACGGTCTTCAACTTTCTGCGTCATACATTTCCCTATCCAGATGCTCCACTGCGCCTGTTTTCTATGGTCTTTTCCGTCAACTTTGGAAATTGTCATCCATTCGGAAGTTCTTCCGAATGGCATAGACAGAATTGACATGAATAAAAACTTCTGGTGATTCTTTGAGGCGCATTTATTAAAAGATTGCGGGAATCTAGATCGCCGCCTACTGTTATTTCGTGTTTTGGGTGGAAAATGAGTCGTGTGTTCACCTGATTTAGCTCGGATTTCCCTATCCCTAATACTTCCAGAACTGTAGCTATTTCGCTATTGTCCTCTCTAAAGAGGTGATTCTATCATCTTGCGGGGAAGGACAAAAAGGATGATGAATTTAACTTAGGTTCCGAAACCATAAATTCTAACTCTCATCTCTCTGATAAGTCATCTATTGATAGAGAGCTGTGGAGCTGTTTGACGAAAAATTTTAGTGACTGGGGAAGATTTTTGATAAAAACAACCTATACTTCATGATCAATATTGTTGGTTTTATACCAACAATTCCGCAATTGCCTTAAAATCTCAATGTGGCCAAGGTTTGGCATGTCTAACTGGGCATATTTATTTATTATCTGCTCAGACTCAATAGGACCCAGTAAGGATTCTACTTCATTTTAGAGGCCAAAAATGGGAATGGGTAGTTTAATGAAAACATTTGACAGTTTTTGATGACTGTCATAATCTGGAAACGGGGAGAAAGCGGAGTCTACGCGCATTAAGAATAACTCGCAATCTCCATCCAATAATAGAAAATCAATATCTCAAATTGGACCCGATATTCTATCAATCTTACGGGATCTTAATAGCATAAATTTATAAGCAAGATGAAATATATAAAAAGTCGGGAAACGATTCGCTTACCAAAATCTGCTTCCACAGTTGAAAAATGACGGGATGAGCTTCGACGCACGCAGAAAACTGACGAAATCAAAATCTGCTTCCACAGTTGAAAAATGACGGGATGAGCTTCGACGCACGCAGAAAACTGACGAAATCAAAATCTGCTTCCACAGTTGAAAAATGACGGGATGAGCTTCGACGCACGCAGAAAACAGATGAAATTATGTTCTTTCACAAAATCACAAATAGTGCTTTCACACTATAACATTTAGCGTGCAATGTTTACCAAATGGGTGTCCAGTTTTTTTACAGTTTGTACATAGGAGCGAACACCTTACCTCAAAAAATTTGCTTCACAACAAAAATGTCTACAAGACCTCAACTTAAGAAAGATTTACAACCAGGGTAAAAAGATTGTGTGTGCTAACGTCGATTTTACTGTATTCCCACGATAATAAAATGAAAACGTCGATTGTATTTATGCCAAACGTTTTGTGATATAAGAACAAGTCTAGTAAACAGTACTCTTCTAAGTATCCAGGCCCGATTGCCAATTTATAAAACGCCACGGCTTCAAGTAAATGCAGTACGATGTTACAAAGCCGTAAGGTGCCCAGACGGTTGAGATTTAGTACTGTTAGGGATCCCTATTAAAGCAGGAGTTGCGTTCTCAGGCAAATGCCGAGAAAGTTAGATAGGGTACCTTGTCTAGAAGTAATCCTAGACACTTGAGGCCTGCTCTGGTTGACTGGCTGGTGTTCCTTCTGTTGTGGTGTAGATATAAGCTGCGAGAAGCTGTTTGAAGCCTCAGAATTGACACGTTGAAGATCTGCGACAACACTGTGGCGACTGGCACACGTAGAGGCTCAATTAATAGATGTTGCTCCGTCTCACTAGTTGTGCAGCAACAAGATTGGCGTAACTACTTGACTCTGCTTGTGAAACAAGTCCAGAAGTCAGCGTAGTTGAACAGTCAATGTGACAGGAGACAGCACGTACACGTAGTGCGCAGCAGAAATCAAGCGTGATTAAGACTAGCATGGTACATGTACCGTGCTTATATACTATTGAAATCGGAAGTTCGCACGCCATTGGTAAACGGCAAATTTTGCTTGTTTTAATTGGTCCCGCGTAAATTAAATTTGAATTTAATTTACGCAAAATGTCGGCAAATTGTTCTCAAGCCCTCCAACAATAAAAATTAATTAAATTTTATATGAGAAGATATATAACCTCCACAAATCTGATTGAATTCACATAAATCAACCAACGAATATAAGTTAACAGAATGCATTCACTCTGGGTAAAGCTGTATAGCACCAGCCAGCTTTGAGATCGGGAACGCAAAAACGGACCAATCTAGGTCTGTTTCTACAGCTAATGTGAGGCAGGGGACTTTGGAAAATTGACGTTAGGGTCGAAGTCCGATTGAAGTAAGGGATGTACATAAAACAAGATAATTTCCCATTCACTCGGGTTCCCTTTGGTCTTGAAAAGGCACCGAAGGTGTTCCAAAGAATAATAGATTCTTTCTTATCCGTATTATCCTGTACAACAGCTTACGTTGCCGATTTTATTATGCCCCTACTTAAAACGAATTACGTATTAGGTTGCTGAAGATGTTGGCCAAAGCCGCAGAATGACAGTTACATTTTGATCCCAAAAAAAATCAGATATATGTTGTCTTTGGGGCAATCAGACTCAGCGGATTCATGTATGCCATTAGATTAGAATGTACAACCTATCAAGAATTATCCGGTGACTACTACTATAATATAATTGAGCTGGTTTATTGGTATTATGAATTTCCGTAGACCATATCACGAATGGAAGATGATTATGCACTAACCTTTTTCAAAGGTAACTTGTGCCAAGATATAGTTTAGTTGGACGAAGAAGGCTAAAGAAGCGTTTATCCTATGCAAACAAAAATTAATAAACGCAACTATTTTGAGTTTCCCGGTATGTAATATTTCAATTGTTACATACACGTCAGATATTAGCATAGGAGTAGTGTTACAAGCAGACGGCCGTCCGGGACAATAATTAAGCCGCGCATTTACTATGGCGGAGCAAAAATCTATCGTCACAGAAATAAATTACTGATCATACAAAGGGCAATACTAAAGTTTCGGTACTTTGTCATCGAAGTAAATGTAGACGCATTTACCGACAACAAAGCAAAAGGGTATTAGAGATCACTTAGTATTGGGAACAATCGATTACAGTGAGCCATTGAAGAGCTCAAGGAAAACGCATCTACATTAATTATAGAGCCGGTATAAAGAATGCGGCAGCCGATGCGCACTACTGCAGAATTACTGCATTGTGTGTTTTGCCACTTTACAAAATAATATCACAAGCTAGGAAATAAATGTAGCAATAACTACCTTTGAGAGTAAGAACGCGCCAAGGGTCCTAAATAGGACTGGCATTAATTCAACAGAAAGTACTCGCAGAAGTGCCCATAATAGAATGAGGCGGTCAGCACAATAATGGAAGCAGATTTCGAACTGAAGTAAACATAAAATAATTTGTATTTGTAAATTTGTTTTACTAAATCGATGCTCTTTTGCCTAGCAAAATTCTATATATACATGATAAAAATAAAGAATTTGTGGTAAATTTACAAATGGCTCCTGATGGGATCAAAACGTTAATTTAAGGGCTAACTGCACAAATGAACAATTTAACTGCAGGATTAGTTATAATTAAGTCTCGGCTGGATGAAACATTGATAAAGCATACCGATGGAATCCGCGTAAACGACTCAGCCAATATAGGTGGACACAAAAATGATAAGCGCTCCAAAGAGGAATCAGAAAGAAATATGCCGGCGTTTTCAGCAGAATCGACTAGTGTTTTCCGACCGTCATCATAATTTAAGCCACCAATTTCACTAATTGTTGCGGAAAGAGCGCATTTGTGGTTTGAAAAAATTGAAGCATCAGTTCGAGCACAAAAATTTACAGTAGAAGCACCTATTGTGCCCGGGGCTGTCAACGGTTTAGTTGACAGGACAGTAGCAGTCCAATTAGAGTTGCGGATCGACCTCACGTATGAAGAATACAAAAGACGTGTGTTGTATTACTTACGAGCCAGGCCTCAGGAGGAGTCTTCAGAATTGTACAGACTCAAACCACTACTGGGTGAGATACCCATTGATAAAATGGCACGCATCAAACGGTGGTTCTTCAAGCTAACTGAGTTTTTACCCGGGTTACAACCGCATGAGACCATCATGTTTAAGCTGTTGTATCCTACCACATACGATGCAATAGCCAGCGCCCAGTGAGGCTTGGAAGAAAGAATTCAGGTTCTTCAAATTTCGGCCATGATGACAAACAAATAGGCAGATGCAACTCTAAGTATTGGCCCGTTTTCAACATCTGGCAGAAGTTACATACCTTAAGGTAATCCTTCGCGGTATAAACAGCAAGTCCGCGACAGATGGCAACAGCTAGTGGCGTGGAAGCAAAGTCAATATAAAAGGACACCAGCTTCGAAGAATACATCGTCTAAGCGTCAGTAAAGCCAGTATAGTGCTCCTAGAGAACAGCCAGTTCAATGGGGATATAGGGTTTACAATCTCACAAATAAAGGTAGTCGATATCAGGGCAAAATATTAATCCTTTGGAGACTCCGATGGGTAGATCGAGTGAAGATAAGCAGAAAACCATAAAGTGTTCCGAATCAGATGGCTTTCGAAGAAAAAGGAGTATGGAAAACATTGCTAAATGTAAAGATTTTTATTAAAGTAAAATTTTTAGAACTCTTCAACGGACAGCCAGTAATAATGCAATTGGATACGGGAGCTGATGTATCGGTATTACCAATGAATTGGCGATTAAACTACGTAAACCCTAAGATAGCAAATTTGTGTCAGGCATCGGCACATCAATGGTGGCTGCGGGCGAATGAGAAACGAAATTCTTAATAAATAAAAATATTTATCGTATGTCTGTTGTTGTAGCGAATACGCAAACTCCCTATTTGGAACTTAAGTTTATTAGAAAGTGGGTTAAGACGATAGATTGTCAAAATAAGCTTATATGCATATCGAGTCCTGAAAGCATAAATTCAATAAAGTCTATATGCTCCCCTAAGTTGCAGGAGGAGACTAGTTGTATTCCTGGGTGGTGGAAGAATCGTCAAACCCAATATAACATTATATTTCAACTGCCTGATTGCTGCGAACGTCCAGGGCCGACGGCCGACCAGTTTAAACTATGGCTAGAACAAAATGAAGGTTACGAACCACCAAAAGTATATGGTGCTCCTCCAAATAAATTAGCAGTGGCGACTAGAGCAACCCAAGAAATTATAGAAGCCGGCGTTCTTGAATGGTCATCATCTATTTTTCGATCTCCGATTGTTTACGTTACGAATAAAGATGGTTTGCTACGACCGGCGGCTGATTTCCGGCAATTAAACTCAGTGACTAAACCTGATCCGTATCCCATGTCGGCTCTGCGTTATCTGTTCCTACAGTTAGAGAGAGGCAAATGGTTTTCCGTGCTTGATCTTAAACAGGAATTTTGACAAATAAGCGTGCGGCCCGACGACCGATGGAAGTTAGTGATGCAGGTTCCCCAAAGTCGTTTCCAATTCACGCATTTCATCATAAAAACGCACCGAAAGTGTTCCAAAAGAAAGATGGACTCGTTCGTGTCTGACTTAACTTGTAAAATATCTAACGTGGACGATGTTATTATTTGGGCCACTACTGAACACGAATTACGTGTTAGGCTGCAGAAAATGTTGGCCAAAGCTATAGAATGGCGATTAGATTTAATCCCGTAAAAGTTCCGATAGGTCGGGATATGCGGTTCCTGGGTCACTCAGACTCAGCGGAGGGATTTATGCCATTAGATTCAAATGTACAGCCTATTAAGGATTATTCGGTTCCTACTAATAGAAAATAATTGAGCCGGTTTATTGGAACGGTGAATTTCTAAAGACTGTAACTTGCAGGGATGGCGGTTACGCAACAACCCTTGTCTAAACTAACTAGTGCCAAGATACAGCTTCATTGGACGGAGGAGGCTCAAGAAGCGTTTATTCTATGCAAGCATAAATTAATAGATGCAACTATTTTGACTTTCCCGGTAGGAAATATGTCAATTGTTTTAGACGCGTCAGATATTGGGATAGGAGCGGTGTTATAAGCTGACGGACGTTCACGCAATATATAAGTCGCACACTCACTAAGGCGGAACAGAACTATACCGTCACAGAAAAGGAATTACTTGCCGTACAATTAGCGGATATTCAAGAACGACTAAAACAGTTAACTGAATATGTAGGCGCCACACAGGGACAAGACCATTCAAGGCAACCGACACACACTCACCTAAGGTTCGGCGACTTTGTCAAGTTCGCAAAGGTCTACCCTATGGCACTGCAGGCTGTCAATGATGTCCCGTATGGCGTGGACAGGATGGACTCAGAGATCGAAACAGTTATTGTTAACATGCCCGATGGACCACAAGCTGTCGCAATTGATCGTTTAAGTAGGGTGCTAATGCCGATTCCTGAGAGAAGAAGATGTAGCAATAGCCACCTTTGAGACTAAGGACACACCAAGGGTCCTATATTGAACTGGCATTAATTCAACAGAAAGTCCTCGCAGAAGCGCCAGTATTAGGATAAAGCAGTCAGCACAATAATGGAAGCGGACTTCAAGCTGAATTGAAAATAAAATAATTAATATTTGTAAATTTGTTTTACTCAATCAATGCTCATTATCCGAGAAAAATACTATATATATTTGACTAAAAATAAAGCATATATGGTAAATTTACAAATGGCTTCAAATGGGTTGGAAACGTTGATTTAAGGGCTGACTGAAAAAATGAACAATCTGACTACAGAATTAGTTATAAATATGTCTCGTCTGGATGATAAATTGATAATACATACCGATGGAATCCGCGTAAACGACCCAACCAATATAGGTGGACACAAAATAACCAGTCAATTAAAAAACGGCAAAGGATTGTACGCACTATATAAATGTTTGAGACTGCAAAACGGCCTACTGGACAAACAGTGCAATGATGTGTGTTGGATTCTACACGAATCGAACAGACATTGCTGTCGTGATTGTATTGGCCTGCTATTGTCGACAATGCACTATGGGTCAGTGTTGTAAGTCACAAAAAAGGGAAAGGGTGACCACGATTGCTTACAATGCCACTGCATTGAAGCAGTTTCTGCATGTTGACCTGGTTTTTCTACTGCCTTTTAATCGTGGCATGGCTGCCTATCTGTTTTCCAAGTACGATATGTTTACCCGATGGGTTTTAAAGCATTTAGAAGATCGACGTCTCAGTAGATTTGATGCACCACAATACAATTGTCGTTAACGTGCCCGATAGACAACGACGTGTCACACTTGCTTGTTTAAGCATAGTGCCATGTTCGACCCCTGACGAAGGGATGAATATGTAGCGGTAACCTTTGCGAACACACCAAGGGTCCTATCTAGGACTGGAATTAATTCAAAAAAAGGTCCTCGCAGCAGCGCACGTGTTATGATGAAGCAGTCAGCAAAATGATGGAAGCAGACTTTGAGCTGCAGAAGTGAAATTAAAATAATAAATATTGTATTTTTGTTTTACTAAATGGATTTGCGAGAAATAGCTCAGATTAATTCGCCAATATATTGCCGAAATGAAATTCAAATTTCATTACACGGTACCAATTAAAACAAGAGAAATTTGCCGTTGACCAATGGCGTGTGAACTTGCGCTTTCACATCTATATAAGAAAGGTGAATTTACCATGCAGAAACACTTGACATTTACGCTCTGCTTTCCACGTGTGATTGCTTTCGGCTTCCCACCTTGACTGTCTATCTACCGTTGCTTCTGGACTTGCGATTACTACACTGTGTCATCGCGTCAAGTGGAATTCAGTCACGCTAAACTTCTTGTTTCTGCACAAATAGCCAAACGTTATCGATTATCTATTAAGCGGACTACGTGTGCCAGCCACCACGGTTTGCCGCAGATCTACAATAAGACTATTCTGTGCCTTCGAAACAGTCACTCACCTCTCTGGTTTCGTAAACTCTATTTATCCAGGTGCATCCACACAAAAGAACACCAGCCCATCAGCCAGAGCAGATCTCCAGTGTCGAGAAGTACTTCTAGACACTGAAACATTAAATTATTTTCTCGGCATTTGTCGGAGAACGCAATTCCGTCCCTGATAAGGGCCACCATTTGCAACTGTCCACAAACGGTATCTCTATTATTGCGAGTGTCACTATGTTCTTGATCCTGCTCACCATTAGAATCCATACTTTTGATCAATAAATTCAGTTCTTCTTTTAACCTATCATTAAGTTCCTTATTTAGTTTAATGTCCGTAACAATTTTATCTAGTTGTTTATGCGTCTTATAATTATAACAAGACTGACATATCAGAAATGTTTTTCACCTGAATTCAATATTAGAAATTAGATATCGTTCGTTATTATACAATTTTGGAGACGGTGAATTTTATAATTGGGCTTATATTTGTTATATCATTATGTTACTACCAATAATACGATGTAGAATCAAATTTTACCTGTTGGTTATCCGAAAGCAGTTATGCCGTTTTAACATACTTTGCAATGATTTCATTTTTGAAAGGTTTTGCAATCTGAATTACTATGTTTCGACTACTGTTAAGAAATTAAAGCCGACAAACATTATGATTCATTGTTGACAGATTTACTTCGCGGTTAACTATGATTGAGTAAATACAATCTGCTGGATGTCTACAAATTCCCAAATCAACCAACCAAATATAAAACTGAATTTTATTACTTCCCTATTACGAGCCTTATTAGTTTACTCCTTGCGCATCTGCAATCTTTAAACTGTAAACGCAAACGCATAATGGTTCTCAGTTTTGTTTACTCTTAAACTATTTCAAATTTTCATATCTCTAAATTAAAACTCAAAAATTGGATTATATTTGTACAATTCTCATTGTTATGCGATATACAGTAAGCATTAAAATTTTATCAATTTGTAAATCTTAGTCATCTTTGAATTAAAAATTGTTTCAACACGAGTTTAAGAAATGAAATATTCGTTCCTTTTCTTGCAATTCTTTGTTTATCTTTCGTATACTAATTGAATTGACAGACGGAGTTGAACCAATAAGTCGTACATAAATATTGCTTCAAAGAAATAATTTAATGTGGTTATGGATAATAAATATCTCATTCTTATTCTGATTTACAATAAATTTGTTCCAGCCTTCCTTCTGATTAATTTATTTTACATTTAGGAAAGATTTTAATAGGAAATGTGAGATATCCTAATGGAACAGCTTTTCCGGTTCCATTTTAAAATATCCTCACGCATAATATCGGAAAATCCTTTAGATCAGACACCCTTGAAGCCGAAATTGCATCTATGATTATTGGATAATGAATTAGGGATTTGTAATCTTGGAACGGACTACATGGCATGTTTCTTGAACTCAACTAATAAAATGAGCTCATTCCAATAGACTGATAACATAATTCATTTACTTTCAGTATTTTTAAAGCCACTTGGCTCATTTTATCGAGAGTGATGGAACAAAACCTGCATGTATTTTAACATAAATGACACGATTGATGCCTAAAGTTATCAAATAATGTCAATGTTTATAGCCTTATCTCAACGATCACTTCATTCTTTTAGTTAATTTCGCGAGAAATAAAAAAGATCATCTTGACACCATTTTACCACTCGACTCTAATACAGGTCAGCAATGATTTATGAAAGAACACGCGGCCATTAAGAATATTCTGTTTATATGGAATTGTAAATATTTATCTAGAAGGGAAAATTATGGATAAGATTATAGCCATCAAAGCTATCTCAAAAGCGTCTGAATCTATCTACTTTGAATCTATTATACAAGCGACTTCTTCCTTAGAGTTTAATTTGTTTGCGTTTTAGCTGCTGAACTGTTTTTATATGACAGAAGCTATTTTATTTAAATTATTTATTTTAAATCTAAGCTATTAAGAGTTAAAGCCGAAATACATCGAGGCTTTAGCTTTGGTCAGATACTATTCAAAATCATATTTAGGATATGGCTAAGCATGGTCCTAAAATGTCAAATTTGAACAAAAGTTATATTTGAAATTGACATAATCATAGTTGATTTCTCTAATAATAATAATAATAATATAATGTTATATTAATGATCTGGGAAGGCATTTAGTACCTCGGCTTGAAGGTAATTTTTAAAAACTAAAGCGCCAAATATTGTATTAGGTCGGAATTTATTTGTTTATCTTCATGGACGACAGCACCGAACTTATTGTCCTACCATTAAATTAACGAAATTTCTCTTAATAAAATTGATCGAATTTGCCCAGGAAAAGAAAACTGGTAAGTTGCAACGTCTATTGCACCCTACCGTGCCTTCTAGTGTTACCGATCTCAAAAGTTTTAGCTCCGTACTCTTCTGCATCATGCGCTAATCCGACCAATACGTTTACATTGTGTATAGCAATAATTTTTGGATATCAGACAGGTTATGATCTACAAAGCAATATGATCCAGCTTCGCATTAGAACTGAAATTTCTTTACTTGATAATTTATTGCAAAGTATACTGTGTGCCCTGCATGAAGACCAATAATACTCATATAAGTGCGATGGATTTGCTAGGCAGATACGTTACTTTTCATTTGGGCTTCTTTCTGTTTGTTTCTGTCTTGCATGCTACACTCTCCCGTGCTCTGCAGGAAAATTTGGACAATCGTGATCGCCTTATTTATAAAACTGATTTTGCAATTTTATTGTTTCTTAGCGTGTCACATACTATATTAGGAGTAATCATTGTGACTGCCGAAATAGTGTTGTCATATCCTGTTTTTCTTGCTAATTTACATGGCGAAATCTATCCACAAAATGCAAATTACTACAATGCTTCCAAAATCGATTCCGTCTAAGGCGGGGCAGCACGAAAACTCAGCAAGTCCCTCAGGAATACAGGACACCCAAATCTTCTCAGATATTCCGTACATTTACGGATTATATCGAGAATTATAATAAAAATCATTCTCGGGGCTCAAAATGGTAGCCTTATTTACTTGACCCGTGATGTACCATCTCGCAGAGCAATGTGTATAATGCTGTAGATTTAATTACCACGGAACACACTACTACTCTGCTCGCATTCTTATCGTGACTGTCTATCAACGCCGACTTCTGGACCTGCGTTGACCATGCTGTATCATCGCGTCGCCTAGTCTTCAGTCACGCCAATCTTTGTGTTGCTGCGCAACCATTCATAAGCAGATCTTCAGCAAAACAATTTTATGCTTTCTTAGAGTAACTCACACGTTCGGTTTCGAAAACTCTTCTTACTCTTGTGCATTCACACAAAATAGCATCAGCCAACCAACCGGGGAAACTGGACAATTGTCTAGAATGACTTCTAGACAGTATCATCACTGTAAAATTCATGAACTTTCACGGAAAATTCCTGTGAATGCTTTTCTGGCTCTGTTAACGGCCACACACAGCAACTGCTTTTACAGAATCTGCCTTGTCTTTTATTTTTAACGCCGCACGGTACTTACACCCAGTCTTGGCGCTTACACTGTGTAACGATACAGCAGTGTAACGACACAAATCAATGGCCAACATATTGCGTAAATTAAATTCAAATTTATTTACGTTGCACCAATGAGAAAAAAGCGAAATTGCCGTTTAACCACGTTTAACCAATAGTGTGCAAGTAGACATATTGCATGCTATTTAAGCACGGTAATTTACCATGCAAGTCAGTTGTTGTATCTGCGTTCTGCCTCGTGTTACACATGTGCGTGCTGTCGGCTGTCAATACCTACGCTGGATATTGATTTGTTTCACCAACAATTGGCAACATCCGTGACTCACCGTGTTGCTCTTCAACCAGCAAGACGAGCCAATTAATGCAGAACTTCAACGAAGTTATCCACATCGTGATAACAACAGCAGGAACCACAACCAGAGTCCACCCAAGGAACAGAACATCAACTTACATATATATAACTTACGCGAACGCCGCCAAGGCCCTCTTAAGGGCCCCCATATCAGTAACTAATCTCTATTCAGAGCACCTTAACCGAGTTTGTAACGTCGTACGGCATTTATTTGAAGCCGGGGCGTTTACAGCAGTTTTTCCGTTTTCTTGCTGTTGTAACGGCTCAGATTTGCAAATTGTGGGATTTAGTTTATTTACCATTTTAATTTAAGTTAGATGGAACATATGAGCAGCACGCAAAATAATTATTTCTGTTATTGTTTTAATTTATCTGAACAAATTCTTCGAATATTGAACTATAGATTATATATTAATTTTTCGAATTCGTGTCTTATTAATTTTCCTTCATTTATTTTAGTATTACTCTATCTTACTTCATTATTTTTCTTAAAGCGAACGCTATTACTATGTCTGAAGAAATGGATGATACTGTTGATTTCTTGTCGTAAGTACACAACGTGTATTAAAACTATGTTATTATTAATTTGTGTTTCATTTTTCAAATAAGATTTCGAATTTTCCTTGATGCATTTTTCGATGTTTTCCTATGCTTTTCGTAAAATAATAAATATACATATATGTGGTAAGAAGGGCTAACAGGCCAATATTAACAACACTAAATTTTTATTTGGCAACGTAGGCCATCCGGTCCGATAATTGAAAAATGGGATGATATATGGTTGAGTAAATTAGTGAGTAACAAAATTGTTTATCTATGACGATAACAGTGGAGCTGTTAAAAATTGACAACGAAAAGAGCTTTTGGTAGCTTCGTGTCATTTCTTCCAAAAGAAATAATTTTCAGTGGAATACAGTACATTTGACTATAATAAAGCTTTCGAGTGTTAGGATACCAATGCCCTGTACAGAATTTGCTACCTTCAGTCGCGCGAATATATTAATTTGTTAGAGGGTGAGGAATAATGAGCACCAGACATCGACGGCCAAATCTCATCGTCGTAATTTTTGAATTTTCGTTAAATAGCTGAATAGAAGGTGATTTAATGGAGCGATCAACGCAGGTCTATAGACTAATGTATGAAGTAAATAGTAAATAGGGAGTTACCATTTGTGATGTTTGGGGTCTCAAGCAAGGTGCCATTTGTGTTGAAAAGAAACTTAACGTTCTGAAACTTGTAGGGAGACTAGGGACATATATGTTGTTAAAAAGATTATTACGGATGCTGAAAGAACAATTTTCGCTTCCAGTCAGTGTTCGCGCGTAAGAACTTTATGTAGAGGTGTAGGTTAATCGCCTTCATAAACTCATGCTGCGTAAGAGCTTAGTTTCCACAGGCAGTGCGTTAATTACGCTTGTGGCTTTTGAAAAGAAATAGCCTTTGTTCAATATTTTTGTGATATGGTTTGATTGATCTCAAGTGTGTGTATTGCGCTTGACTTCGGGCTGAAAAGGATGGGCGAAATTCGACAGCGAAAGGCATATTGAGACCTTTTCAACGAAGGAAATAACTTAAGTGTCGGCTCAACCATATATTGAGGAGATTTAAAAAGAGCAGGGATGACACGTCTCAGCAATCGAGAAGCGATCAGCTCAATTGCGAAGGAAGAGGTTAAGGTGGAAGGACATAAAAAGTTTTGGATGTAACTTAATTATACTGAACCATTGTCTAAGTATTTTTATCCATTCAAACAGATTAATCCTTTATATTTCACGGCTGTTTCCATTTGTACTAATTAATACTAGGCTTAGGCTCTGCATAGACACGTTTGCATTTTGTGCCGCTTGTCTTATATACGCTAACGTAAATATGTTCTTTACCATTATAGTTGTAATTTTTTTTCTGTCCTAGCAGTTTACATAGGTTTATCTAACAACATATGCTCTAGTTTGCTTCGATGTTGTCTTCCGTAACAAACGATTGTTTAACCAGCGGTAGTACCTGTTGATGATGATAATGACGATGAGTACCTGTTGATAAACGTGCGATTGTGAAAGCGAAAAATTAATTTACCTGAAATATCAATTAAATGTTTTTCCAAATATGGAGAAAAGATTTCTCTCTTTATATATTTTCTTTTCTAACGGTAAGCTAATTTAGATTGAACACAAAATAATAAGTCTTCAGTGAACATGAGATCACATCCTCCATTCATGTTGACATTGGTGTATTTTCTAGCCCTTTTTGCATTAAGTTGTTACTGGTTACGCTGTACCTGCATACAGACCTTTACCTTGAAACCGAAGACTTTTAGTGTATTATTGGTATTCTGTAGTCGTATCTTAAATTTGGTGGACGTGATTTTCATGCAGAAAGATGGAACGACGACTGTTAATTTATTGAAGGTAGCCTAGGCCGAATCTCGGTTGCGTATTTTATTACAATATCGTCTGTATAGTCAATGTCTACTAATTTACTCTTATGTAGAACTTTGAAGCCTGCATCACGTATATAGGTAAGAGTACAGTTCATAATGATATATATTTAAATGTATAGCAAAATTGTAGAAATTGGACAGTGGGAGTTGTAAAGTTGTAAAATAGTTCATTGTAGACTAACGTAATCGTTAACACTTGTGTAGACAGCTCCTGTGATATTTACTAATTTAGTGACATACCATTATTGGACAACATATCGAACATAATTTTGCGATCCACTAAATCAAATGCACACTTGAGGTCTAAATGGTGATACACATATCACCGTTAACGTACTTGTTTTTAGGTAAAATATATTTTTTTCCTGGCTGGAGTTTAGATTGTTTTCTTCTAGTGTGTGATTATAGCGAACAGCTGAGAAAGCTTCAAGAATATCTACAGACTATTATGGGCACCTACAATGACATTTACATTTATATCAGCATAGTACATAGCATATATTATCTTCATCAACAGTACCTTCGAATTTATTCCATGAAAACTAGCTGTCTTTGATCTTAGAAAATCGTCATACCTTTATTGGAAAGACGGCTGTTAGAGTTTGCTTACGTTTAGGTGAAACTTATTCTCATTTTGCTTTCCGGAAAATAGGAGTGCATATTTACAATGGTTAGATGCATTGACAGAGTCTACACGTTCTCTAAAACGACCGATATTCTTTGATACAGTCGCACAATGTATAAATAATTACTGAATGACGTATTTGGGTCCACAGTTATCTGCGTGTTAACGAACGTCATGTAAAATAATGCTTTACTCTTCTTCTGACGCTTGTATTATTCAAATATAGTCTGTTTTGTGCAGTTTTTCTAGCTTCTGTCACCATTATCTTTGTGCATTGAGCTCAAAGTGTACCTACAACCAAGGTAAAGCTGTGCATCGATTAAGCATAAAACTTGAACATGCATGTTACCCATAAACAAGAGCATATCCAAATTTCTCTTTCTATTTAATAGAAAATATAGATGAATTAGCAAGCGTCCTTGTTGTCTTCTACGCTGCTTTTTTGTGGCATATGCATATAAAACGAACCATCAACGTTGAGTAAGGTTTCTAGCATTGCTTTTAGTGAGATTCTTCAAGCTTACCGCATAAAGTCGACTGTTTACAGGGATTCTTTCAGTTTAAAAAGCTTCATCTCGTGAGCTATGTCCAATACCAACTCCCTATTATTACCAGATGTACGAAAATGAGTTTGGTAAACCGAGATATGTAATACTCACAGAATGCAGGAGTCTAGTTTATGATGCACAACGTATATCAATTTCTAATATGCGACCATTAAAAATAATTGTGCAAAAGGACGCTTTATCACGTATGTTGGATTAATTTACGGTTTGTTGCTTATTCCTAATTAAGAGTTGCGATTTAGTGTGGCCCATTTTTATTGGCCTGTCTGTTTAGTGGAATCACCAGTATAACCCAATATTTCATAAAAGCATATAACCAATAAGATCAGCTGTAAAATTAAATTTCTACTGCTAGCAATGTAAAACAAATATTTGAACATATTTTAATTCAGGTGGACACCCATTAGTTCTGATTTCAAATTGTCGTTCAAACCGGCAATCGACGAAACAACGTGTAAGAGATGATATTTCCGGCCCTTCGCAGAACGGTCCTGATTTAGATTCCTGACATAAATTCTTTTTAGACATTGCGCAAAATGGATTATAAAATGGCTCAGCTAATGAATTACAATTGCCATTTTTCGGATGTTTTTGTTTATTCTCTTAGTATTTTCAACATTATCAACTAATGCTGCATTAAAATTTAACCATGGGAAATGAAAACTGTAGCAGAGAAAATAATAACGAATGAAGAATGCGTTGATTTGGCCTAGAATGAAGGACCTAGCTACAGAACAGAAATGGGAGCCTATAACTCAGACCAAAATTATATATTGCCATGGAAATTATGAGAAAAGATTATTTAGGCAATGCAACTTTCTGAAACTTTTTACCGAATCGCACTAAAATACGACCACATATCAAATTGAACTCCACAAACAAAAGACAACATGATACAGACGTAGTTGTTTTATCAGAAATCTGCAAAAAATCCTTTTTGAACACGATTCGATGCCATGTTACGCAAAATGACCAACCGAGTATTGTTGGGTACGTGGATTTCATTCTAGTAGACTAACTGTTCCTATGCTATACGACTAGGTTTTGTCTGATTTAATAGATGTATATGTATATTTATTGGTCTTGCTTAAAGAAATTTTTATGCTAAATGTTTCAGAATTTTTTATGTACTTGCTGCTGATTTTACTTATTGATTAAATAATAATATAATTCCTTTTCTGCAATTTCATGTACATACTATATTTTTAAATTCAGACGCTCAAAGAAGTGTGCTGACTCGGTGATGTGCTCTAATAAGCCACTTTCGAATAATTTGGAATGTCCAACTACTAGTGGTGGCCTCCCAAAGGTTTGTTTAACAGATCCTCAAGCCATGTCTGATCCTAATCTTTGCTATGCTATGACGAATATTAGACCACGAGGCATTTGTTTGCTAATCAATCAAAGGGACTTTAATAAAGTGTTAACTGGCCAGGAAACTCGTTTGGGCACTGATGCTGACGCTGATAACGTTGAACGAGTTTTCAAATCATTGGGATTTGATGTAAGGCGCAATACCAACGTTACTTGTAAGCAGATGCGGGAGCTACTTTCTTCAAGTACGTAGAGATTGAGTTCATGCTTAAATACATATATGCAAACAAATTGATGCATGCAGACAGGTATAAAAGGTCCTGTATGCAAACATGGTAATTGTTTTGATCAAATTATATAATAGGTATAAATAAATTTGAACAGATGGAAGGTAAAAAATAAGTGGCATTATATTTGCTTAATTGATTAGTTTTTGTTTGATTAAAAACGTTTTGTTAAAGCACCTTTACATGATTAAACGAACATTGGTTGTGCGGTTGGTGATAAAATGACTATAATCAAGGGTTCGATCCTAATATAAACACCTGGCCCATTAAGTCCATACATTTGTAAGTATAAACTAAGAATTTTATAGTGTTACCAGGAAATTCATCTAGTAGGCCGGTTACGTCTTTATTGAGAACTCATCATGTACTATCCAGAATTTGGCACAGACAGGGATCGAACCTGAGCACCGGAATTCAGAAGCAGACGTGCCCAGGTTCGAGCCCTGCCCACGGAAAATTCTGGCTAGCACGTGGCTAGACGTAACTGGTCTACTGGATAAATTGTCTTTTCTACACTTTACAATTATTAGTTTATACTGACAAATTTATGTACTTAATGGGTCAGGTGTTTATATCAAGAACGCACCAATATATGTGCTACTTTTTAAATAAATATTTCGTTTGTATATATCACAATTATAATATATATCAATACATCGGAATTTTATAACTTAAGTTTTCCTTAGCTTACCAGTGGATTATAATGATTATTTTGTGTAGAATGCAAAAGAACTATAGGCCGTCACTTCGTAGTGGCATTGCTGCATTTGTATTTCATACTGATATAATGTGTTCTAAGATAATATATATATATAGCGACTTCTGTACTGTCCAGGCGTAGTAGCCACTTTGCTTGTCTTCAAAAGATTAAATTAATTTGTGCTCTCGTCAAAGTGTTCTTTTGGAGCCGAGCATGTGGAAAAGACGATTCCATTCCCGTTTTGTATTCAGTAATAAAACAGGATATGGTGTATCCCTTCAAGTATTTGTTGCTAAAGAAAGTCTTCCATTATATATCTCACGCCGGCGGTTTGCTCCAGTTTGTCATTAATTTGTACGTGTCATTACTCAGTCATTCTGCTAACTTAAGGGCTGAATTTTTTAAAGTCGATCAGGTCTCGATTCTGCTATTGAGCGGCATTTAAGAGTTTTTGTCATTATTTGTGATATCATTGTCAAAATAGGTCAAGTTTATATCAGAAACTTAGCCATTTGAATGTGGGCCCTGGCCAAAAATTGCAGTGAAATCAGAACTAGGCGTTTCAATCTTGCTGTAAATCGGAATCTGGTCGTGGGGAAATATTTATTTAAACAATTTACGTAGACGATATTTGTCTTCTTTCCAAAACGTGACAGCCTATATCGAATGCAGTACTAGTTTAATCTATGGATCTAAGGACGATCTGTTTGGCACTCTAACTTGATTGAAGTTCCGTTCCATGCAGACAATTCTATTTTTCATAATTATCAACGTATTTATAACGAACTTTAGAGCCCAGCGAGTCTTAAAAGAAATCTATGTTCTGGCTAACAATTTGGAACAGCCGTTAACGTGTTCCAGACAATGAAACCACCACGCATTTGCTATTCTTCTAACACAAAGTCTCTTCAATACGAGACAACTGATGTGATAGTATGAAGAGATCGCAACAAGTTGCTAGTCATGCACCGGATGAAGATTTTGGTACGAGATCAATAAAAAAGCTGTCCTCTCTTGATGTTGCACAGTCTATAAGTTCTATAATTAATCACAAAGTCGATTGCATCGATTGCGCGTTCAGGAAAAACTACATCGTCTTATTTTTGCGATTTTAAAGGTTAAGTCCATCCCGCTAGAGTGGATGAATATTTTTATGGAGCGCATCCACAAAAAGATGACATTAGTACTGCGAATAATTATTATTTCATCATCTCTTTGCACAATCAAATTTGATCAATAGAAAGAGATGCGTATTGGGCCAATTAATTCAATGTTTTTCCGAAAATAGGTTGCATGGAGCAAATTCGTGCACTTCGTCGCATTTTAATGCGTCGTTACCGACATGGGAAATCGACCGTTTTTTATAATAAAAGTCGCTTTTGACAGAAAATCATGCTTGATATTATGAGAAGCTAGGTAGAATGATGACGTGCCGATAAAAAACATTCGACTACTTGAAATTCTTTAGGATGACTCAGGAGACTGCATTCCCCATTTAAGCACTTCGAGAACATTTGGTGATTGGTTTCCACGTTCGAAAATTATGTACAATTATCTAAATATTGTTCAATTATGTCGTTGAAGCAGCTTTTGTTGGAGTATTTTAGTTTTTCCTGTGGTGATTCTTCTTTATGACACTGTAATATGGAAGATGACCGATTATAACGCAAAGGATAATTGAACTCGAAATAAAATAGAAGCGTCAAACCCAATATCTGAAGATTAACAGAATGAATAACGCTAGGACACAAAATCTGTGTTTGTATGAATGCAAACCTATGGAAAAACACTGAAAGTATTCTTATTCACATATTATTATTCCCATTGATCAGTAGAAAATTTTATTTCTATCGTTATTGACACTTAATTAGCGAAAGGTCGACTCCTTTGGGTCTGAAATTCCACTATTGATTCACTCAACAATGCCAGTGTATGCAGGATTTCCGCTATGATACATCTTCTTAAGATATCAGAAGCAAAAATTTCATACCACGTTTAGGTATTTGTTAGAAGAAACTTCGAATCAATATAATAAAATAATGCCTGTTGAATTAATCAATTTTTTTACTTTTATTACGACAATATTTTTAATTTGCTAACAAATCCAAATCGCTATTGGTCAATTTTTTATACTTATTTCTTAATGATCATGCAAATAATGCTTGTTTAAACAATGTTTAATCATTTTTATGATTACGCCCATTTATCAATTATTATTTGAAATATAGCTAATAAGTAACATTTTATCATTCTGTAATCTATGCATCTATTAATCACTACCCATCCATTTATAAGAATAATAAATTAAAATAAATTTCTTTACTGATTAATAGCCTACTAACATTCACGTTTTTCATGGATTTCGTTCATTAAAGGGTATACAGACTTATTCTTTATCCTTTCTATTTCTATTTGTCAATCTGCGTATTTATCAGGGATCGACTTAAGTTACTTTTGATAAAAACCTCAATCCGCCTTTATAATACCAAAAAAACTTCATTAACAATAGATCATGTTTCGACTTTGACAAAGAAGCTCCTACTTTTGATGATTTGGAGGAGATTTGTTGTCTCCTGAGTCACTGCAAAGCCGCTGTTTTTAACGGCCTTCCAGCTACATTTTTCAAATTTGCTATAAAAGGTGTCAACAAAGAATAGCTAACGCTTGTTGTCTCAATCTGGTTGGAGAAATCCATCCGAAGGCAGTAGAAGTGTGCTGTCGTGTCAATCTTGACAAATAACACAATTGATAGTGCCAACTACTTTGGTTTTACATTTATTTTTAACGTTACAATTGCGTTCTCGATCCATCTGATTTTCTGGAGAAATAGAGCACAAGAATTAATTTTGGTTTATTAGTGAAAACCGATCCACATAGAAATCGCAAGGAAATTATATTTTAATCTAGAAACTTCAAAAAGAAAAACAGATAACTAAATACAGCCCCATGGTATTGTCAGTACACAAACAAATTATTTTGTTTTGCACAATTCTGGGCAAAGTCGATTTATCGCCATAGTTTCGTGATAGGGAAATATACCTACAAATCTAGCCTTAATTGAAATTGAAAAGCGAGTTGTTGGAATGCCGTATTTTTACAGGACAACAAATTCATTATAGACACATAACCTATTAAGTACATACTTTTGTCAGTATAAACTAAGAAAAGTATAGTGTTGAAATGACAATTTATCCAGTAGACCGGTTTCGTCCTTATTGGGAACTCATCATGTACTGGTCAGAATTTGCCGCAGACAGGGCTCGAACATGATGAGTTCTCAATAAGGACGAAACAAGTCTAATGGATAAATTGCCATTTCAACACTATACTTTTCTTAGTTTATACTGACAAAATGTAGGTACTTAATGGGTTAGGTGTTAATATCGAGTTGGCAACCTTCATTGAAGTAAATGTTATCACCGCCCGCGCAATTAATGCTTGTTTAATTGTACGACTTTTTATGCCTTTCATATCCCTACATTAACAAGTGTTGCCTTGGCTGCTGGCACGTGCAGGATGGATAAACAAAATCGAGCTTCTGTAGACACCATAATTTGCAATTTCCCCCATTTCCTTTACATTATTCTCCATCTAACAGATACAAATTTGTAAATGCAAATTAAAATAAGATGGATGTTGATAAAATTACTGATTGCCACGCTGTATTGATAAAATTTCACTAATTCCCATTTATTAGACTTAGTTTATATTTTCGCGTCAGCGCATTAAATCTGCGAACATTATAATGAACTGGCCAGCAGGAAGCATTAGCGTTGTCGCCCGTTAAATTATAAAGTGATATATGCTGCGTAGTCGAAACGAGAATCAAGGATCCTACGAGTGTTTGACCTGTGGACTGTTTGCTTCTTAGGCCTCGAACATCTCTTACCGAGGAATTAGTTCAAACAGAACATCATAGATTTGGAATTATCTCAATTCACGAGCTATATAACTGAATTAGCCCTTGGAAACAGCTGACTTTGTGCGGCAAGTTAATTAAACTAACGCCAACATCCTTAATTAACGATTTATTTTCATTGTATCTGCATATGCTCCGACCTATTGTAGCACAGACTACACCAAGTACGCTTTTTACACAGTCTAAAGCTCTTTCCTAAGGAAAGCAAGAAGATATAGTCAATTTTATGAGTGACATGAGGGCTCAAGTTTGCTATTTAAGTGATATGGACTTTCGTTGGGTTTGCAGATACTATTTTTAGCTCATCGTATATTGATGACAATTGGCGAGTATCGAATAGCTTCTGAACTTAAGGGTATTTTGCTGAAAAGAAAAAAATATTATAGACCGAGTGGTTTTGCTTGGTCGCCTTTTGATGTATTATTGATATAGAACCTTATTAAGGAACGTCGATTGTGTTAGCTTGGGCACTGTTGGAGTAGGCTAACTGTATGTCCTGCTCGTCAGGCGACTGAGATAATTCAGATAGATAGCTGGAACAACAGGTGGATTAGGCCAGCGATAGCGGTCATTGGGTCACGCCACGTTGAAATATCACTAACAAAAAAGGACTAATGAACAAAAATCTGAGAGGTGAACGGCAAACAGTGCGATGGACGAGGCCTTGTTAACACAGGCTCTTCTGGAATCTACTGTGCGTGAGATTTAAATTTCCGTTTATGTATTTCATTTTTGTTTGTACTTGACTATACGATGGCGAATATTTCTGGTGCTTATCGCTATTTCTCGTTGGATCCGCTTGTTAGTGGATTTGGACTTATTTTATTTTCTTATATTATAGTCGCTAATTGTAATTGCTACTCGTCAGCATCAGTTATTTGTAGATGCTAATGAGTTGGCCTGTATATGTCATATACAAAGACCATTTATGGCATTGTTGTTTAAATATTTTTATAAAAGATTTTCCTTGCGTTTTATTTCAGCTTCTCTTGAGGATCACTCGGCATACGATAGCTTCGTTTGCGTTATTCTTAGTCATGGATCGGCTGGAGTAATCTATGGTGTTGATGGAATAATTCCATCTGAGCAAATAACTTTGCCCTTTCAGGGAGACCGTTGTCCTAGCTTGTGTGGAAAGCCGAAATTATTCTTTATACAAGTAAGTTAAGCTATAATAAATTTCTGTTATGCATTCGATATATATATATATATATATATATATATATATATATATATATATATATATAGGATCCACAGTTGAAACCAAAAAGAAAAATAGTTTCTTTGAAAATATTTTTGTATATTTTGTGAAATCACGTGATTTTCTGCATTTCATCTGATGCAAAGTTTTTGATTGTGGCTGATTACATCCTTGATATGTAAAAATATTTTTAAGTATAGCTTGATAATGACTTTAAAACATTAAGATTAGGGATTTAGGACATACTCATTGGTAATGTTGTTTATGTATGATTATGGAAACATTATTTTGTTTGGTCATTGGGATATCTTCTTTGAACTGGTGCATCTTATTTTGGGTGCGTTTGTTTGCATTGCTTCGTTACTTTGACACTTGCTTTATACCTAATATAATAATAATCAGATTTTTGTTGCGTACATATTTATTTTTAGCATTACTAGATTTGTTAAAATTAAAATATAGATTACTCTCGTTGAAATTGTACTCGAGACGTGTATATTATTTTATTTTATTTTTTCTTATTGTGGTTTTGTCATTTTATTCTTGAAAAATTATAGGTCTTCCTGTACTTAATGACTTCGCTATTGTAAAATAACTTTTTGAATATCGGCCTGTAGCTGGGAAATGTTTTGTTCAGATGATCAACAGGCTATAGCTATCCGTACCGGCAATGTTGCAATGGATCTTAATATTGGGATACGTTCACCGTACCACTATGCTCTCAATTTTGGTTTCATTGTATTGTTAGTCCTAGCGGAAAATGAGCAATGGATAAGTTTTAGCTAATATAGAAACATTTTGACATTTACGACTCAGAATCATTTGCTCTGGTTTGATGATTTTCGTCATTCTTGAGTGGCAGACTGTTTAATAAAGTTAAAACAGAATAAAATTAGTCTTTCCTCAAAAACATTATACGACTTTACTGTAATCAAGGTTGCGATCTCGATATAAACACCTGGCCCATTAAGTACTTAAATTTTGTCAGTATAAACTAGGAATTGTATAGTGTAGAAATGGCAATTTATCAAGTAGACTGGTTTCGTTCTTATTGGGAACTCATCATGTACTGGTCAGAATTTGCCGCGGACAGGGCTCGAACATGATGAGTTCCCAATAAGGACGAAACTGGTCTACTGGATAAATTGCCTTTTCAGCACTAAACAATTCTTAGTTTATACTGACAAAATGTAAGTACTTAATAGGTCAGGTGTTTATATCGAGTTCGCAACCTTGATTATAGTAAATGTTATCACCGCCCGCGCAATTAATGCTCGTTTAATTGTACGACTTTTTATGCCTTTTATATCCATACATAAAACATGATGCTGATATATTTTGTCAATAATGATGATGAGTTTAGTTTAGAAAATTTTACAAGTTCTAAAAGGATGCGTAATCGAGATTCCACTCTTCCAATCTATCATTTGGCAATCAGCTCCGATATTTTACTTTTTATATAAATCCGTTCTGAATATTTTATAGTTTTCTTTGTACCAACACTGTAGTTGCCGTATCAGTACATGGTACCGTCCTATTGTCCTACATTTCGAGACCAAATATTAAGTGGATTTAGGGCGTAATACCGGCTCTTTCTGATGAGTCACCACTAAGCACGAAATGCATGTGAAAGTGAAATTATTTTTTTAAAAACTTTTTCGGTATGCAATATTTATTATTTTTCCGCAACAATGAATATATAATCGATTTTCTCAGTACGTGCACTTTTATAAATGCGTCTCAAGTCAATGATTACCCTACCAAAAAAAACTTATATCTGATATTGTGAGGTTTGGTATTGTGTATGAGTGATTTGAGGCCTGAGGATGGTATCGGTAATATCGAAACGTTTCCAGTCAATGAATATGAGATCGTACCTCATTTCTAGTGGTTAGTATGCTCGATGTTGAAGCCTTCGGAAGAAAGGGACGAATCCGCACCCGGTCTAAAGGAAGACAAAATCGATGCGCAGTTGAAAATGTGGATCAATCGGATTTTTGCGAAACTGCTAGTGCAAAACGACAACCCGCGAACGCAAATCGCGGAGATTCAACATAGGAATACCGGACTGCGCAAACATTCAAAGGATATCTGTTAGCTTTTGACTATCTGCAGAGCGTAGCCGTCCTTGGTTACGCTTTTGATAATAAATATATAAATCAAGTTCTCTGGTATATTTACTTACTTTACTTTACTGCGGCTGACTCCTTTTGGAGGATAAGCCGGCTCCAATTTCATGGAGTTTCTTGGGAATTTGGTACAAGTGGTGTCCCCTCACCACTCGGCTTTTTGATCGAGGACGCACCTCTAGCCTTTGCACATCCAAGCGCAGTCTGCAAGGCAGCAGTAAGTTGCATGGTTGCCGGTGGCTGTTGAGAGCTCATTCGCCATTCGGAAGTACGCAGGCACAAACTAATGACATAAAAATCGAAGCAGTAATTCTGATTTCCAAATACGTCAGTACTTTTGTCCCGGTATTAGTTCAGCTGTTGAACAACTAGTCAGTACTTCACTTCAAGTTAGAAAAGAAATAATTTAATCAATCGAATTTTATCACTAAAAAACAAGATTTGATTTCTTAAGAAACTCCTATCATCGTGGTTGGCTATCCATTTGTCAGAGGATTTATAAATATATAATTATTTTGAACTCAGATGGCATTCCGCAACTAATTTGATTAATAGTTTAAAGATAAAACATTTGAAAGCGCATTCTGTAATAAATTTAAAAAAAAATTTTGTTGTTAACATGAATGCTAACTGGTATATCCTAACTCTTTTATTGGACATGCTTATCCATCGATACATATTGACTGCCCTCTCCCATTAATTTTCTATTAAATTATTTCGACTTGAATTTGGCGGGTGTTATTTAATTACGCATTGCAAGGTGGAGCTGAAAGAGGACGTTTATTAAAACCGGGTTAAGTTAAGCCATTAGAAGTTGGTTGTAGAATCATGTTTTTATATATAGTCGTTTTCTGAAGAACATCGAGCACTTTCCAGAGTTTGGAGTTAACATGATATGATAAGTGAATGCATTTTGCTATTAAGAAGTTCTGACAAGCTATTAATATTTTTATGACAATTACTAAAATTTACGGTTTCCTTTTTAGCCGGCATTATTATTGTCATTTTGTCACGTGGCTATAGCCAGTGTTCTTAAGCGTTATCTGCTTTAGGGTGGAGAATATTTTATTCCGAGTAAATTCAAGTTCTTTCCAAAAAAAATCGAGCGTTTACATCTACGTTTACGCCACTGGTATTACACAATGCTCGTATTTAAAATCAAAATATACAACATATCTGATTGTTATGTATTTTAAAACCACGACTACGAATTTATCTGCTCCTTCGATTATCAAGTGGCTAATTTCTCTTCTAAACACATCTTTATTTCGTAACATATTTTATTTATCTCTTTTTTTAAACGTAAAGTAAATCTTTATGGCCAATTCACTGAGTGATTAACACACCTGCATAATTCACGTGGGTATATTTTACTTATTGTTGTACTTTATGTCGTCTTATTAAGATTGCACACCTTTCGTTGTTGTGCTGTTGCCAAAAACTGTTTAATTTGAGTTTTCAACCTATGCTTACTTAAGCTGATAAATTCACGATTTTTATTGTCCATTTTGTGTATTTTCATTCAAGCTCGCTAACATAAATTACGCCTAATTCAGTTGCTCTTGAACAACATTGACATTTTTCTGCTTATTCGTTAGTTGTGTTTGTTGTATTTATGTATTTGTGCATTGTCTAAATAAATGAGCTTCTTCTTTCTCTGTTTTTGAGAGTTGTATTGAACTACTTTTTTGCATAATTTTTGTGAGCTTTTCTTTCCTTTGTATTATACATTCTTAGTCACGTATATATGGTCTAACGGATGAATTTTAGTAGGTATCACCAGTCTATAATTTTCATAGCCTCTATTTCAAACCCTTTCGGAAGAATGTAACTAAAATTGGTCGTATCCTTTAATACTTTTGTTCCTATTTCTTTCATTGTTCGTATGTCAAGAAAATGGTGGAAAGTACGAACTGTGTGATCGAATTTATCACCCCTTTGAAGGGTATAAAAAAGTAATGAAACGATACCATAATAACCTAAAGAAAGCTTTATTGCGATATCACCTTGCTTTAAAATTCTTTCCGCCTAGATTGTGTTGTGTAGAGGTATTATTTGCTTCGTTCATATATGTCAGCTTAGTAGGTGTAGCTTTCAGAACTATAACTTTTATTTCCTAAATTATTCTCCTTTAATATTTTTGAACCACCAGATGTTGCTTAATCATCCTACAACCGTCTCGTCTCCATAATCAGACTTCTATACTGTAGGCTTCTTTTATTTTACCATTGGTACAATTAAGCCAATCCGGCTAGAACGACTGCCCCAATTCCCGTGTAGAATAGTAAGGCTTCGAGACAAACAATGATAAACTTTATCAGCTAACATATAGCCTCGTCGTGTAATTTTTTCTAAAAATAATTCTTGAAAACCGTGTGCTCAGTGCACGAAAATATAATTTTTGTATGCAAGTACAACTTTCACAAATAAATAACAACTAAATAGTCTCTACGCAACTTTCTCTTTCTCAGCACAATTTTCCTCAACTATGTGACCTTTATAATCTCTTATTTAATTAAGTAAAAGTACGCATAATATATGCATATAGTGCAAAGTTCTAAAAGGAAACCCCTAATAAACAAATAAGGCAATCATTGATTATGCAAGCGATGCTAAAAATTCATAACAGTTATAGCTAGTGTTATCTAAAAAATAGCAAAACGTATATGCTCACTATTTTACATAGTATATAAATAAATATTTTGTGACACTATAATCATTCTATAAAATCTAAAATAAATAAGTTTGAATGCACATACAATTATATAAACATAGTCCAAACCCAAAAAATGAAAGCTTACATAATATTTATCCATGCTAATGATAATAATTAATAATAAATAAAAAATCGTATTCGAAAAAAGGCTAAATATGCTTTTTGGCATATTGAGGTCCAAAGTTATAGAGAAGATTACATAGACAGAGGAGGATGGGGAGGTAGTAAGCTAAGTGAGGCGAGCATATAAATAGCTTATTAGAATACTTCATAAGAAGAAAATTAATTTTGTAAAAAATCGTGGGGCGGAGCGATAGAAATAGGAAGAAAATCAATTGTCAAAGCAATTTACGTATAATTTTTAGTTCAACCATTGTCATGCATCTGTAATTTCAATCGCGAAATAAATCATGTGTGGCAATATACATTTATTGTGAAGCAGCTATGTATAAAACTTATTTTTAATCAAAGTTGCGATCTTGATATGTACACCTGACCCATTATGTGCAAACATTTGTCAGTATAAATTAAGTCCTGTATAGTTTCGTATAGGGAACACATCCAATACTGTCCAGAGTTTGCCGCGGACAGGGCTCGAACCTGGACACATCTACTTCGGAGTTTGTAACTATAACCACGTAGGCATCCTGCCGCACCCTAAACACAATTTTCAATTTTAATAATTCGTGTTTTTGGTTATCCTTTCTTTCAGATGAAGCCTGCATAGCATCTCTTTGGACCTAAAGTTTCCACTAGCTATCTGGGGAACTTGTATTCTGTTAAACAATAATATAATTAATCGATCATTGATTGCATTGATAACAATTATTTATTTAAATTAAATTCCATTACGTATACAGTTCTCAGTAAAAAATAAGCATATTATAATGTGAAAAAAGAAATTCATTCGATAAACTGGTTTCGTCCATATTGAAAACTCTTTAATTACTGTCTAGAAACTGCCGCGAACAGTGCTTAAACCCAGGCGCATTTGCCTTATTGCCTAGCATATATATATATATATATATACTTGTATATCTAATGAAAATATAATGATGGGGTTTGCTTTTATTAGTCAGTATAAACTAAAATTGAAGGTGCAGTGGAGTGTCATCATACGATTATATATATATATATATATATATATATATATATATATATATATATATATATATATATATATCCGGGTTTCTATTCGCGTTTCTATACACGCATGTTTATGTTAATTTCCATGTACATGTGTCCGATCAAATGCATATACTTGAGCTAACAGAAGGCACTGCTAGTAACGGCGGTCCGCTAACGCTTATAAACGAATAAAATTTGGATAAGTTAATAATGAACATCATATTTTATGAAAAGGAAATTAATAAAAAAATAAAGACCTTTGTTTAAAATATGTTCTGTGTACACAGCTTTACCTGGTATTTCGTCTTCGTTTTCAACTGGATTTGATTGTTTACTTTGGTTTATTTAACTTTTAGTTCCTTTAGATAATGCTTCACTAAATATTGGCCACGGAGAGATTTTCTTCTGATATATGGAGTATTGATATTATTCCTGTGTGCTCTTTTCATAGACTTTCTTATTATTCGGATCATTGTACTATTACCTGAAGTCTTATCCTATAACACATAATGCTGAATTCATCAAGGACAATAACCAATCATTTTAAGATTAAAATTGAATTTAACGAATTTCACCAAATAATGTAGGCCATAATAAATGTATAAAGTTAACGTTGCTCTTGTTGTCCTTTTGTCTTTCGCCTTTTTCTAACTTTATTTTAAAATTTATCTTATGGTTTTTCTATTACTTTAGTACATCATAAGTTAAATGTATTTTTGATTTTACAAATATTTCATTCATTGTACCCTTTTATCAGCTACAAGGACGTTTTCTTCTTCATATTCTTCTCAAGTATCTACAAATGAACATCACGTTATATATAAATTGAAAGGCAAAATAAAATAGAACAATGTAAACAGGGAGATAGTAATAAATAAAGAAACATCCAATCAATTACGTGCAACCCCTACAGTTAAAGCGCAATGCGTAAACATGATTCTTCTGCTTGCATAAATCCGATTGAGATTTGTTTATCCACACACGAAATTTTATGGATAAAAAAAATTGAAGCCAGATTTATGCAAACAAGAGAAGCATGCTCAGGCGCTGAGCTTGAACTGTAGGTGATGCACGTAATTGATTGTTTGTTCCTCTGTTTATTACTATCTCCCTATTTACATTTTCTATTTTATTTTTCCTTGCAATTTATATATAACGAGATGATCATTTGTAGATACTTGAGAATAATATGAGAAAGAAACCGCCCTTGTAGCTGATAAAAAATATTTTCTTTTTGCACTGGAAAAGGGTACTATGAATTTTATTAAGGCTCGCATTAAAAAATTCATTGGTATTCCTTTTAATTTAAACTTTTTACTTGACATATCTTTAGTGAGCATAACTAGTTTATGAAATATATAAAAGTACCATCAGATTTTAAAATTCCATCCATTATAAATTAATCACTGTAATTTCAAATATAATTATGTTAATTAAGTTCTCCAAAATCATATAACTCATAAAATTTAGCATTAATATATTGAAATAATTATTATGTGTTGAACATTGTTATAAAAAAACTTATGTTTGCGGTCACTCTTTCCTCAAGTGGAGTACCTTTGGATATCGCATTTGTCATAAAGCCTCCACTAAATATTCCAGATATTTTGTTATAAGACGGGCACCTAGCCATCTGATGAAGTATTGCTAAATTAAAGTATGATAAAATAAACTAAATTTAGCATAAGGTAGAAAATGTAATTCACCTGTAGACCGGTTTATATATATATATATATATATATATTCTTTAAATTTGTGAAACATTTGTTCTTTAGTATGAGTTATGAGAAATCATATTGTTTTTCGTTGAATCGCTTTCGCTCCTTTATATCGACTGATCTGTTCTGCAGATAAATTATGTTAATTAATTTTTTTGTGAATAGTAAAAAGAAGTAATTTTAATAAAGGTTGTGTTCTTGATATAATCACCTGACCCGTTTTATATATACATACGTCAGTATAAACTAAGTATTGTGTAGTGTGGAAAGGGCAATTCTTTCAGTAGACCGTTTTTGTCCTTTTTGGAAACTCGTCATGTACTGTCTTGAAATTGCCGTGGACAGGGCCCGAACCCGGTAGCTCAGTGACTGGAGCGCCAGATTCCGAAGCAAACGTGTCCAGAATCGAGACCTGTCCGCGGAAGATTCTGGACTGTACCTGATGAGTTTCCAATAAAAACAAATCCGGCCTACTGAATGAATTTACCTGATTTTCGGATTGCGTACCGAAATATTTGAATCCACTGTCATCATGATGATTTTTGCATATATTTCGATTTCCGGGTACGGAAATCTTTTTCAATACAGTGAATGAATTACCTTTTCAACACTATACAATATTTAGTTTATACTGGCTAAATATAATACATAATGGTCGAATTAATATCGAATCGCAATATGATAAATTATCGTTATCACTGCCCATAAGCAATATTCGTTTAATTATATAAATTATCACACAAAAGTATTAATCCAGAACGTTAAAATATAATAAAATAACCTCACGCCATTTCGCTTTGGGCTAGGAAATCCCCATTGTAATGCGGTGCAGTAAAAATGATTTATTTGCTCTGCTATTGGAAACGTCTATTTTTAACAATAATGTACAAAAATGAATCATATTTGTACAGCTTTCTTTAACTGTGTAAAGTGTAGCGTTTGTTTAGCAAATTGTTCGCATGACAAAATGAAATTATATATATATATATATATATATATATATATATGCGCAAAATTAATTTTTTTACACATAAAATGTGTATGTGCTCCGATAGGCGAAAATGAAATTTTCTGTTGGCGAAACGCGTCATGACGTGCTCTTATCGTGAAAGTGAAAACCTGGTTTAAATACTTGTTCTCATCAATCGCACAATTAATTATTGCTCTATCTTTCATTATAAATTAGTTTCTATGCAACAAAACTTTTCTACTACATTGATTTTTACTAGAAAATATAGAAATTTTAACCAAAATTGTAAAAAAGATTTTGTGCTAGGACATTATTTATTTATTCTCTTACACCATAAACTACCGGATTTTTAGGGAAACAAATAGACATTCTTAGCGCTACAGATATTTTAAAATTCTCTTTTTGTCTTCGATACGGTAATACTAATTAAAAATTACCTGTTGAACTTTCAAAACTGACGTACAGTAGTAAGACATAATTGTTTTGATCATGCTTCGGCGCTTGACAGGAATTTTTCATTGACCAAGACTTATTGAGTTACGCTGTTAAACTCTTTTCTGATTCCTAATAGGCTAATGATGGCGCACTTTTGACGAATAGGTGAGATGCGCATTGTGAAGCAGTTTATTTTTCTTGAATAGTGCAAAGCCGGTGCAGTATAAATGCTAAGGTCTGTATGACTGCCATCGTAGTCACAATTATCCAAAGCTGAAGATTCGGATTTATGATACTCTGCTAATTGTCGTCAATATTTTTACGAGACTAGCCGATACCCCTCGAAAATTTAATAAACAGCTTTCTCGAATGACATGTACGTTGCGTTATGAGAACTTCCAATGATTAAAAGAAATTCTGGTTCATTCGACGACTTTATATGATGTTAACTTCACTACTGTAGGTTTACACATTCGTCTAGGAGATTGTACTGTTCTATTATCCCACATTCATCTACCAAATATATAGTGGTTAAAGGGCGTAATACCGGCTCCTACTGATGAGTCGCCAGTAAGCACGAAACGAATGTGCATGAGATTATACTTTCCGTTTATGCTGTCTTTGGTTTATCCTTCTGGTCACAACTGAACTAATTTGTTACTAGGTTCGCAACACCTAACACATACATGCATATATATTGGTTCCCCGCAACAAACGGTATTTAATCATTAAAATAATTTGTTGGTTGGCTAAACTATCTATGACTCCTATGCAATTAAAATGCCTTTTGAGGCTGAATATTCTACATAGGTAGAAACCACTTATTTATCCTTCTTAAAATTTAGCTGATGTTTGTTTTGCATCAGTGAATTTTCTATAAACGTTGTCGTTTGTGTGAGCAAATCGCTTATTTTATAAATTGTTGTAAATCGGTAAAGTTAAAGACGTTTAAGGGATTTTGTGCCGATGCAGCCTCGTCTGGTTTATTCTTTGTGTGTATCTGAGTGGTCTCATGGCCAGGATACGACATCCATTCCATACTGGATGCAGTTACTCTTTAATTTTTTATCGTTTTGTGTTTATATGTTTAGCCTTTTCGAATGTCTGCTCTAAAATGTCTGGAACTCGTTTTTGGAGAGGAAATGAACAATATAATTAAAATTGTGTGTAAGGTTTCGCGCATCTAGTAATAATTTAAAAAAAAATCGAACCAGAAGAATAAATCAAAGTTAGCCTAAACGAAAGGTATTATCTCATGTGCACATTCGTTTCGTGCTTACTAGTGACTCACCAATAGGAGTTGGTATTGCACCTTACACTCACTGTATATCTGGATGAGGATGTGGGATTATTGAACGGCACAATCTATACGAATGTACAAACCTGTGGTAGTGGAGCTAACTTTATATGATACTTTCGATAATGCGACTAAAGAGCCAACTCAATATATATAATATGTAAACCGACCCTGTAAAGGGCAACAAAAATATGGTTGCCGAATCGGTACCTGATACTAACGATATGATTGCCGAATAGGTACATTATACCAACACTATAGTTGCCAAATTCGTACATGGTACCAATACTAAAGTTGCCGAATTGGTATATAAAACAACTACGTGATAGCGTTATGCGAATGTATCTTTAAGATTTTGACTTGTTTTGAACAGTTCAATAGGATTACAATTCTCGTTGACCACGGATAATTTTTATCGTAAAATTTTAATTCATATATCATTTGAAGCAACTCGAATACTTAAGAATTACACTAAATTCCTTAATAAATCTTTGCCTTTTAACTTCGTGCCTAATATTATGCTTAAGTGGGTAGCAGGCGTATTGCTTGAATCTGACGAGCCTTATAAACGGGCACATGATATTGAACTGCAGAATAGCAGACAGACTGTAAAGACAAGCCAACTTAAAGATTTGAGAATGAACATTTGTTATTAAACTGTATTCTTTGAGCACTGCAGTAACCATGACGTTTTTTGGGAATATTATACGAGCGATGTTCACAGGACCACCGTTTTGATATGCCTATTTGAATGCTTATCTACGTTATTGCAATATATTTTTGCTCATCTGCTGATATTGTTTCTCTCCTTTAGTTGACTTCGGTACGTTTACAAATACATAAATAAATAAAATGCATAAACTTTCAAAGTAGCGAAATTTAGCAGAGTTCTGGTCGTCACAATATAGCGTGATAGAGATAGTATGGTAATACTGGTATCTTGACGCGTAATGTTTCACAATGCTTTTAATCGTTTACCTATGCATTCTGTAGTTATCTTAATGAACCCTTGGGAGAAGTTCCAACACTTCATTTTACCATAAATATCTTTTCTATTTAAATTATAAACCGGAGCGGAACTTTCCATGCCCAACTGTGATTTTAGTTTTTATCTATTTTATGCAGGCCTGTCGAGGATCTGATTTTGATAATGGCGTCCTAATGGCAACCGATGCGGATGGCGAGGAATCTATTTTGTACAAGTTACCTGTTGAAGCTGACATACTGGTGGCGAATGCGACAACTCCGGGTATTTAAACTTCAAATATTTCTTCCTAAAATCTTAAGTATATATGTACATAATATTTGTTTCTACATTATATACATATTGTATTGGACAGATACCTAGGGCAACATACATTTAATTCACTTTAAAGTAGAACAAAATTGAATAACTCAAAATGAATTGTACATGAATAGACCAATTTATTTATAAATCTATTACCCGAAAATATGCATTTTCCATTGCAAATTTTATTTAATTGTTTACATTTTCATTGAGTAAGCAAGTACTTGATGGGGGGTTCTTTTAGTCTGCTATGTTGTTCTACGGCTGGTTGAACACACTGCGATTGGTGTTTACTTCAAGCTGGAAAACTTGATTTAAAGAATTGTTATAAAAACAATTGCACAAGTCGAACGAGAGAAAATAAAAATTCATTACGCTGCCGAATGTTGCTCGATTACCTTGACTTTGCGTTGCCTTTTCAAATGACTATTTCCAGTATCCATATTTCATTCGTTCCAATCAATTTTATAGTCATTTCCGTGTAACCCTATCGATCGACAATTCGCTAAATCCATAATAACAATTTTTAAAGCAAGTTATAATGTTCATTTAACCGGATTTATCTTTACGTTTTATTGACTGGTGTCTTGGCAATTACTTTTGCTCTACTTGATTCGCTTGCTTTTGTCTATACATGTTAATCCGCAAATTACAAGTAATTAAATACGCACGGGCATTGTTTGTCATTTTCCTTATTCATACGCCGCACCAAACTATTAGAGTTAAGTCTGAAAATGCAGCCAACACACTACCTGGTTCCATACGGAACGTGGCACTAGCTAATAGTTGCATATGACGACTGCAATAATCACATTCGGAAAGTATCTATAAAAAGAAGAAGAATATAAGATTAGGATAAGCAAACATATGACGACAAATTGGCTTATTTGCCTGGATATTGCTTGTATTCTCATTTTTCATCTCTTGTTACCTTAGTGCTTCCATTAACTCAAATGATTGTCATGTTTTTGGAGCCTTTACTAAGCTAAACACGCTGGATTTTATCGTACTTCGTTCTACGAGACAATTACAATGTGCCGTGGAAAATTTAATAATAGCTGTCAATTATCATGATTTTGTTTAATATATCTTTGCATATGTCAGATGTGTCTTTTTTAAAACATCACTATCATGAACATCAATAAAAAATTAATTAGTAACTAATGCTTCGCTACCAATAAACCATAAAAAAGTAACAAAAAAACCAGAAATTTACAAATAATAATAATGAAAAAATGGTGTTTTAGGCACAAGAATTAGTAAAGAGAGATTTATGAGGAGGTGGAACTAGCTACTATGAGTATATATACCTAGATAACACAAAGAAGTGAGGCAAATTAAGATTCTACACAACAAAATTATGGCCAAGTATGCGTTAAGGCAGAGCAACGTCAGTAATAGAACCTTCTTGCGATTTCACTGTATCACGTCATAAACAAAACCGAACTTCGCAGCTATTTCTGCCCAACTAAGAAAAGAAATTTACTAAGATGATTCTATTAGAAATCTATAACAAGTTCGCTATTGAGCTCAGCTTGATTCCATATCGCACAGAGTTTCAAATTAAGAATTATGATGCGCACGTGGACCTCATTCTAGCAGATGAATGGGTCTCATACAACTCTGTTTCTGCCATGTCAAAATCTGTTTACCTTGTTTCTTACGCCACTCCGGCTCTGGAGGAGAGAATTATGATTTATTGGGCAGCTGAAATAAAGTCATAAGCAAAACGTGACCGAACCCAAGTATTTTTGACGAAAAGAAATTTTTGGCCAATCCAAAAGTTCGTCTATGGAAATCAGCTTTGTTATTTTTTGTTTGTAACCTAAATTTGCTATGCTTCTCAAGCAACAGCGGTCGAGTGCATATAAACCTCTAAAATCAACAACACTAAGGAGCTACTCTAACTTTGCGATTTCATTACTTGCCTCATCAGGCATATTGACTGAGGTATTGATTGAGCTGTTAAGGTATGTAAACCTGTCAACTATTTCCAGATCCTAACTCTGCAGTCGCAGAGTTGAAGTGAGTTTTGGATGATCCTGTGAAAGTATCTTACATTTATAGGGTGCGAATTTATTACCAAAATTCGGACAACAACTGTTAATTTATTCGAGATGGCCGGAGCAGAATCTCGATTTTCGTATTTTAATACAATATCGTCTCAATAAGCAAGACCTACCAGCTAGAGACCTTCAACACCTGTATCCTGAGCGTATGGAACGATACTTTTCATAAGAACATCTATTAAAAAGTTAAACAAAAAGGGGAAAAGTTGCCAGTATTGAATTACACCACTGCTGATAGTAAAGTGTGTGTTAATTCGTTGTAGACCTTAACACAGCCTGCAATGTTTGTGTAGAAATTGTATAATATTTGCAAATTTATTTTGTACACTTGTACACCTTTGATGTCTAGAAAGACGGCTTTTGTGGGCCGGCGATATACATTTCGCTGTTTAGCCGTTTGTCTTAAGGTACAAATATTGTCCATATAACCTCGTCCTGATTGGAATCTGATTTGTTCTTCTTTATATAATTAAACAAACATTGGTTGCGCGGGCGTTGATAAAATTTATTATGATCAAGGTTGCGAACTTTATATAAACACCTGACCCATAAATTGCTTACATGTGTCATTATAAACTACGAATTGTATAGTGTAGAAAGGGCAATTTATCCAGTAGACCTATTTGGTCCCTAGTTGGACCTCATCACGTACTAGCCAGAATTTGTCGTGGACAGGGCTCGAACTTGGGCACGTCTGCTTCGGAACCTGGTGCTCCAACCAATGAGCCACCATGCTGCTCTGTTCTTCGCTAATATGTGATTGACGCGAAGCGTTAAGACGGCGTAAGATAATCTAAGCAAATAACCTAGATCCAACTGGATTGAAGCTTATACTATGCTGGTTATCACACGAACTACGATGGATTTTTGTGATTAGGAATGATGGTCGACTCATGCACGACACGGTTTACTTATTCTATATAAAACGAAAAAGGTGAGACAACGCTACATAAATTATATCGTCACCATCCGTAAATGAGGTCAGAAGCTTATTTAAACACAGAATAAATATTTTCGAAAAAATGCACCTATAATATTTAATAAAAACTTAATTGAATGTAGTTAAATCTTCAGAGTGGATATGAACGCGTATGTACTTGCATTGAATAAGCGACATACCAATAAATTTAAATGAATGTGAGATTTCAAGTGCTGAAGGCCACATTTTTTCATAAATTGCTTATACATGTTGATTTGAGCTCCGTTATTCAGCTTTTAATTTTCTGATGATTACCAAAGAAAATCAAAACACGTCAGTACGTGTAGTTGAAGATTTTACAATGGGTTAATTTGGATTGGATTTGTATTAATTTTAATACAACTAAATTTATTTAAGCGACTTCCTTGGATCACCCAATAATAAGGCCATTGGTGTTAGTTATCTCGATACATTGAAGAAAGCAACATCTGCCTAATATAGGTCTTAAAATCACAATTTTATAGTAATGTTTCAATGAGTTTCAACATTTTTGTTAGTTAAATTTTATTTTTTATTCAATTTTTCGCAGGTCATTTTGCATGGCGTAACTCATCTGTTGGAAGCTGGTTCATTCAGGAATTATGCAAAAACTTGGTGCTAGACTCCAAACGGCCTGTGCACACAGATATCGAACGTCTTCTGACTACCATAGCTCGTCAGGTAGCCGTCCTGTATCATTCGAATACAGGTCAGGCGGAGTCGCACGCTAAAAAACAAATGGTCAGCAGAGCGAGCACTTTGACACGATTGTGCTATCTGACAGGACCTCCTCCAAACCTATAAATGTTGTCGAGTAGGAAATAACAACATTGACTGTTGTACGATTTGTGACTGTCAAAATTAGACTGGAAACTATGTTTGCTGTCGGATAAGCATCCGTGATACCTTTTCGTCCCTAGTTCCCCATATTGAAAGAGGAACTTTTACGGCTGCCTTTTTGATGGCAATGTTGAGAAACAAAGTAGTTTCTGGCTCTTTTCACATTCATCCTTTACTTAAAGATGGTTAGTCGCTAGCTGTTTTTATTTTGGTTATTTAAATTAATAAATTCCACCTTTGACTGTGCGGTGGATTTATATTTATTGCTTAAAATCATGTCTAATAAAACATGAATGTCAGAACTCTCAGCCTTAATTTTACTACGTAGGTAACGAAAAATTTATAAGGATTACGATTTTCAAAGATTTCTCTAAAAAAATTCTTGTATAAGACGTAAACATGAGCTTTGTCAAATGAAAGTATAGTTTTTTTGCGTTTTCTTATTAATTATCAATAAGGAAAAATGAAAACTGAAAATTAAATCGGAGAATGAAAGTAAAATAGGAAATTGTCCAGGTGCTCATACTTTTTACCACATAGAGGTTAGACTCGAGTTATTACTGTTTATTTCTGCTAACACATTTTTAACTGCAATTTGTGAAACCACAGCGATACATTGATTAATAAACTGAAATTCGACTTGCGTGCACATAAAATGGCAGGCACATAAATTAAACTTAAACTTGGTGTGGTGAAATGCGCAGTAGTTTGACATTTTCCTACTTCATTTCTACTGCTCTATATTTATGGCGGACTTAATTTTCGACAATATATGTAATTTTTTCAATTTTCCACTGCCTAAGAAGAAAATTCCAAAGAAATATTTATCCGTTTAAACGAAGTTTTATCTTTCTATTTGCCCGTCGAATAGATGCTAAGAATCGTTATTTCGGTGGAGATCTATTAAGCATCTTTGCAGTCACTAATAATCATGTCTATTGCTTAAAATAAATTGTGTGCACAGTGTTGTCATGTTTAATGTAGTATCTGCAGTGGTCTATTGTGAGACACTCTATAGCACTCATAGGTCGGTAATATCCTGGTTCCTTTACCTTTTCAGATGCATAGCTTGTATTTTGCATTGATTGATGGGTTCGCACTGGTCCCGTCACTCTGAAGCTCTCAGACAAGCAACTTGTGGACCAGTGAGAATTCATTAATCAACGCAAAAGACAAGCTGTGCACCTGATAATGTAGAGGAATCAAGATTTTACCGACCTATGTTTGTTATTAATTGTCCCGCAATAGACTACTGCGAAAGATGCATGTCTAGTTTGTGAGCAAAACCCTGGCCAAGGCGACTCAAAAACACCACTTTAAAATATATGTTGAAATTATTTGTGGAATAGCTGATCCTTGTGTTCCGCTTAGCGTCATTTCTCGAAATAAAAATGGATTATGCGAAACATGATTGCATAGGAAATATAATTAAGCCGTGAAAGTTTGAATGAAATTTAATTCTATTCTGCAATTGAATACTAAATTCTATATTTAATCTTAATATTTATTTTAGTTTCTGAACAGTAAAAGCATTTCAGACATTCTACAATTATTTACAGAAAGTTTAACGTCGTAGTAAGGGAACACTTATTTTAAGTTAGGTTAAATTATGCGCAAATCATCCTGTCAATTGATTAATTTTGTGCCTAATTTTCTCCTGCACACTATTTTCAACTACCTTTTTGAGAGTATGTAAATGAAGTCATGTTGCATTGGTAGGAATGTGATGCATGCCTACATTTACATAGTACTGTGGAATATATATATATATATATATATATATATATATATATATATAATTATATGTCAGTATAAACTAAGTATTGCATAATGTAGAAAAATCAAGGTTGCGATCTTGATATAAACACCTGACCCATTATGTGCATACATTTGTCAGTATCACTGAAGCAATGTATAATGTAGAAAAGGCAATTGGAACATACTGAAAAATGTATGTACATGATGAGACATGTATTTATATCATTATCGCAATATTGATTTAATTAATTGTCATAACTGCTCGGGCAACCATGTTTATTTAAATATGCCGAATAAAAATATTTTATATTGTAATATATATATATATATATATATATATATATATATATATATATATATATTGTCAAACTTTTTTTGTTATGTATTTGAAGTTCTGTTGTTATTTGGAATTCCTTGCTGGATAACATTCTGGTTATTCATAGCATGTCGGATTTTTTATTTTACCCACCCTTAAGTTTGTTTCACTAAACATTTTGGTGTCTCTTTGCATTCTTTTTTGGTGGTTGTTTTGTGTGTTGTCCTGATTATCGTTTCACAGCATTATTGATTTTTTTCACAATTATCATCATTTTAATCCGTAGTCATGGGAAATTCCCACCACTCTACTGGCGGGCTTGCCTTTGGATGCCGATAGCGATATCATACGACTTGCCAGTACTAAATGGATATAATTAATTTCCTTTCTATAAAAGATGTGTTGCAAAGCTGCAGATATCTGCAAAGATAAGACATGAACTGCGTAGTCGTGGATGACGGACAAATAGAATTAGAAGAAATGCGAATTAGTATAGGTGTTGCTTAGAAAAAAATTTGTCACAAATAAGATATGCTAATAGAAAATAATCCATATTTTTAGTTATTTTTTGGTAAACCATACATAGCACGGACCGTTTAGTATAATCTGTGCAGAAAAAGTGAATAATCTAAGTAATCATCATCCTCACATTTTACCTATTTGCACAATAGGTTTAATATGGAGTTAAAGACTGCATGACATCGTTAAGTTTACGCAATTAGGACATTTCGGTTTGAGTAGCATAGTTCAATTGAAATGCAGCTTCAGGAAGCGTATATCATAGCAAACGAAATGTCCACAGTGGTATAAAAATTACATTTAACTACATCTAATTAATTATTATTATTATTACTAATTAAATAGTTATGTTGGATCATATATGGCCATACAAAATCTGTGGACAATCATTATCTAAAATGGCTATACAAACGGACGTTTTTTGTTCTTGCAATAATGACTCTTACATTTGAATAACAATTTTTTTTGAGTTTTCAACAAGAGATGGGGCAGGGGAGCTCCATCAGAAACTCGAATTATTGAATGAACAGGTCGCAGAACTTCACTCCAATAGGATTCTCTTTGTTGGTAAGAGAATTCTTTTGAGGAAAAATAGAATCAATATCTCTCTGCTGAATATCGGATATAACATTATACCTACAAAATAGGATAATGGTTAATAGGAATCTGACTAGAAATAATTAAAGAAGATCCGTGTACTTATTGGTATTCATTTGTGTGTAGTGAATACGAAAAGTAGGTAAACGTCACCAGAAATCTTAAAAAGGTAATGAGTCGGAATGAGGTGGCTCACTTGGTTTATCTTTGTTTTTTATGTTTATGTCTTGAGTAGTCGGGATAAATTTTGCTAGAAATATATTCCAATTTTGAGTGCCTGTTCGATTCTACCAAAGACTGCTATTATCTGTTGCACTCGAGGGAAAGAAAAGGAGAATTTGACTTGTGACATTTCCTCATTTTGACAGGATCATCATATGTTGTTTTTTCAAGTATTCAGATTTTCAGTGACTGTTGTTTTACTCAGATGAACGAACGCGTGTATCTAATTAAACTTACCTAAATATTAAACAAATATAGAGCTAGGCAAAGGTGTGCATAAAACGCAAATCTAGTGAAACTTTTGTGACTGTTATTAAATTGTCAGTCATAAGCATCAAATGAACTGTTTTAACAAAATTTCAATTACCGTTTGTTCATATTTGGTGCGATGAACGTTCGACTAAAAATGATACTCGATAGACGATTTTTGTATATTTCTATATTAGCTAGGTTTATTCATTTTGTCATAATTTTTACTTTCTTCTATTATAATGAGTCCAGTATTTGTTCTGTGTAAAAGTACTTTCATTTTTATTTTGTCTAATATATCGCGTGACCTGTTTTGACGCAGTTTTCAACAAATTTTGATTTAAAAATTGTACTATAATTTTTTACCTGTAGGACATTAATTACTGACATTGTTTTTTTAAATTAAAGTATTTCGGATCTATATCAATGGTGCAAGGCTCACGATACGTGTAAGCATGTTTATGAATTATTAGCTAATATATTAAGATTGAATTCATCCAGCCGTAGATTCAAACTCTGCATCCGTAATTCGAATCGCAAATTTCTGTTTAAATTTTTCCGATATCTTTTCTAGATTTGGATAGCCATGCCAACTCGCAAGTTTCATCTACGTAGCTTTTTTTGACTTTTCTTGTCTGCTTTAACTAAACGTTGCAGTTTTAAGGCATTTAAGCTTTTTTTCAGATTGTGGGTCTTTCAATAAGGCTGATTGAAATTTTTGTGAAACTGTAATTGGTTAATGCACGAAGAAACTTATTTATTTCAGTATTTTGTTCGTCCCATTGGATGACCATCACTTACGAATATACGCTACTATAGGAGAAAATCGGTGCTTCATGTGACAAGCTAAGACTGGTGGTAAGTTCTGTTTAATTCTGATTTATAGGCTTTCTTGGAACCAAACATGTGAGAAATTTGGATGCCTACTTTGGACGGCAATACAATCGAGACGGCGAATCTACGATCTCGGTTTTGTATGAAATATGCCCAGGCGGGAATTTTCAGTGAAAGATTAAAATATTGCAGTAAGAATTGCAAGTCGATTACAAAGCGCTTAAGCTTATTTTGGTAGTTTAGTTTTCCCTATTTCAAAAATGAAACGTGAAAAGTTCATCAAATGTTACTCTTTTTGATTAAGCGACATTTGGATTTTGTGTGTTTGATTTATAACGTTAGTATTTTCAATATAGATCGGGTTTCTAAAGGTTTATATTTGGAATAAAGCAACTAAATGCTTAATATAAATGCCCAGCAGTGGTTGAAATCTTACACTTGTAAAATACACGGTCCATTTCTCATAAGTGGTATAATTCATTCCAGATAGATGTTGAATTATTATCAATCTTCGACACGTTTCATTCACATCATATGCTCATGAAAAGCTAAATTTAAGGCAACTTTACTTTTGATGGTCTGAATCATTAACGGATAAATCGTGGTGCAGCCAGACAGAACTGATTATCGGGTTAAATCACCGATGTATTAGTGCAGATAGATAACTTAATGATTATCTGGTTAATCATCACAATGTATATTTTATATGCTTTTATTTTTATTGATTTGGATCGCTCAAGTGGCCATTCGTGTTACAAACAATTTAATCATATTATCTGAACTGATGCATATTTTGCGCATTTATTTTAATTAATTCATGGTTTAGTAGGCCACCCAGATGACATAATAGTATAGTTGCGTCAGAACCTTTTAAATATTTTTACTATTGGAACTTTTGTCTGTCTGTATATATTTTATTTACTTTTATTTTAATTAATTCATGAATTAAAAATGGATAATTGCTTTAAACTATTTTGTAATTTTTTATGTTTGTACTTCTGTCTAATATGCCAAATTAATTTTGTATGTTTTTGTGCAAACCTATGGCGTTCATTGATAACTATTGTGGGCAGAAATTAACCAGTGAGGCTATATAAGACAACAATATTTTTTATAATTACCCTAAATCACATTACTCAAGCTGTTACTTGTTTGTCTTTACATCTTCGTGAGAACTAGTGCGCAGTCGTTCTGGCAAATTTGGATTACTTGTACCGAGGTTTGGAGGAGATTAGCCTATGGTATGAATCGTATTATAAAGGCGAGTCGGCTATAGGATATTAGAGCAACTCGTGATGTTTCAACAGGCGTTGATCACTCGAACACTATCAGCATAAAATGTTTAAGAAAATAGTTCTGCTGTGATGCTTAGCAGTCATGTAGTCGATTAAAAAGCAAAATTCGAGTAATTGTGGTTAAGACCATTTTTGGAAATCGTGTGATTTCTGAATTTCAATAGCTTAACTATTAGTGCTTATTAACTTGTTGCAATGAAATTACGCACGAACGAGTAACTATTTTGTAAGTTTAAGACGGTAATGCAGCGTGCCAACGGTAGTAACTATAGAAAATGGATTGAACTAATATATGCTGCTCATGAAAATGGCCAGTATCACATTATTATACAATTTAACAATAATTGATTGCGCGTGTGGTCATAAAAATTCTTTAAATCAAGTTTGCGAGCTTGATGTAAACACCAATCCCATTGTATTTAACCAGTTATCGAACAACATAGTGCGTGCGACTGGCGGTAGTTTTGCTATGTTGTCCGACGAATGGTTAAATACAATGGGATTGGTGTTGTATCGTGGATTAGCGAGTACAGGAGTGAAAAATGATTTGAGGATAGGACAGCCGTTGCAGTTTGACGTAATTGCCGCTTTTGAGTCCAAGAGCGCTCTGGAGGCTCTATTTAGGGTGAACGTGAATACAGTGGAAAGTCAACGCCAAAGTGAACTAAATAAGATGAAGGCAAGTCAGGAGAATGATGGAAGAAGCAGACAAGCCGCCGAAATTAATAATAAATAATTATTTGTAATTTGTTTTAATAAAGGGATACGCTTAATACGAGAAAACGCCTATGATTACTTGATTAAAAAACATGAAAGCCTAGTAGAATGGCTTCTTGTGATGATTTGAAAACATGTGTCAGAATCTTTTCAACAAAGATGGCAAACTTGCCTGCAGATTTAGGGGTAATTAAGTTAGGGCTAGATGAAGCAATTATAGTAATCTCTGAGAGAATCTGCATAAGCAACCCAACTAATATGGGTAACTAGAATGCCATTCGTCTGAGCATCGCCGGTGGTGGTATCAGGTGAAATCTGTTGGATTTATTGACCGATATCAGTTAAAGCAAGTGAGGAGAACGTGCGCAGTCAGGAGGCGTAATTTAGCTTATTTTATTGCTTTACAATGATTTACGTTTACACATGCGTTGACTAACAAAATTCGTTCATCTTGTTGACCAATAAGCATTAAATATTCCCTTAAATTCCTTACAAAAATGGCATGCCTTCAGAAGTGCCTTGCTATAAAGCCGTTCTAATTAGTACTGTATGAAAATATTCAAACTCATGTAAGTAACTAATTGATGATCTGTCCGTGGATTTAAAAAAAGTTGAGCTTTTGGTACCAGACTGGCACATATTCTGATTCTGGTAATATAGGATACCAAATAACCGCTAACAGCTGATACATAAAAATTTAGTTTTAGTGTTCGGACATACCGTTTGTATCAATTAGGAGCATTGCCGGAAATGGGAACCGCAGTATGTGATTTCTACAGGACTTGTTCTGATCACCTGTTAGTTGTTTCGTTAATGCGGATTCTCCAACAATTTACTACGACTTTTTCATCCTACCCTGACCTAATTACGATTAACTCTAGTAAAGTTTGTCGAATGTGTTGACATTATCCTTACTAGACATTCCAAACTATCGCAAAAAGTCATTTGACTAGACCCACACGCGTTATCCTTTATCAATTATTTGCTCGCCTACAGAGCGTTCCTTAAGAGAAGCAAATTCCAAATAATAATTATTATATACACTTCCATCGTCGTCTTGGTTCTGCTTTATCTTCACGCCAGCCCCAAATGAGATCTTTGGAGTGTTCTCTGCCTCAAATGTGGTTACTGCACCGACTCCCTCCTCATGAGTCGACGTCAACGCCGCTTAAGCGATCAAGTGCGACAGTGCGTGGCCTATTGAACATGTAGACGACGACGGTGTTTAGCTTTGGGTCTATTTTTTACATCCGTTACGGTCCATCACGCAATGACGTAGTCTCAGGCCCGTACGCGAGTGCGTCTAGGTCGTTGGGCACATTCTTGTCGTTATGTGACGTACACAGATTGAGCTAGCTTTTGTAGACGCTCCTGAATATCTGCTTGTGTTCTGTGATCATGAGACCCTGTGGTAACGGGTTCGCCTGGCAGTCGTATCTGTCCTGCCTAGACCATGTTTGCACGAGTAATTCATATAACTTTTGATACTGTAAATCGCAAGGCCCTTTCGACAAAATGTAATTTGTCTGTCTGAGATCTCGGAGTCTTGTGGCACCAAAATCGCAATACCGCTTCCATCTTCCGTCGCGTTAGTATTAATGTGGCAAGTGGCTGCTGTGGACTACTTTGTGTCAAGGTTCCTTAGACTCGAACTGTAACCCTGGGCGACAAGAATAACTTATGGCGTACCAAATTGACTAAGCAAGTGCTCTTCTAAGCAATAATATTCTCTGTTGTGATTTTCTTCAGCGGTACAAACTCAACCTATCGTGTAGACTTATCGACTATATAAATTTCGTACATGGGCATTGAAAGCAATCTGGGTGACTTGTCTTTTTATGGCTTAAAACACTGATATCTAGGGCACAGCTGACAATGGCTACAAATCTCCTTGTACATATCCAATCGATACAAATGATGAGTCACTCAGAGCCGAGATGTCCTAGCATTTCACGCAAAAAAATAATTCTGTTCGCATGGAGTCCAGCAAAAACTATTGCACATTCCTACGTGTTTTGACAAAATATATAATGTGTATGGAGTGTAGTACCGGCTTCTACTGATGCGTCGCGCATAGGCACGAAAAGCATATGTATATGAAATTATATCTTTCGTTCTTGCTGACTTTGTTATAGATTTATGGTCATATTTGAACTAATCTGTTACTAGTTACGCAATTCATAATAGGCATTTTCACTGTCTGTCCTTTGTCCAGCATCAGTAGCCAGTGTTGCAGGGTCAACGCTTTATACGGTACGGGCACCGATATGCTGTTTTTTAGCTGTCTGGTACTTAGAATATGGCATCGCTGTCTTGTTCTTCATAGACCTTGATAATTAGCGAACATCAATTCTGCTGAGCTCGTTGGCTGCAGTATTTCCTACATTGGCTCAATGGGGAATAGTTACATCGTATTCCTCGAGTTCGTTAGTAGCTCCATGTATTCGTTTCTTTTCAATACCTAGTGACCACCAATGCACTAGTAAATGCGTCTAAAAATACGTAAACCTTCGTGGTACCCATTGTACTACCGGTACTTCCTTTTCAATAACGGTATAGTTTTTCTCTGTCTTAGTATGTGTGCGACTTATATTTTGCGCCGAACATCCGTCCGTTTTTAATACTGCTCCTATACCAATAGCTGACTTGTCTGTCACAATTGGTTTGCATCCTACCGGGAATGTCAAAATAGTGGCGTCTATCAATTTTTCCTTACATTGTATAAACGCTTCTGGGGCCTCCTCCGTCTAAAGAAAAGTATCTTATTGATATTTAACTTGGACAAGGATTGTTGAGTAACCGTCAGCCCCGCAAGTTATAGTTTGTAGTAATCCACCATCCCAAATAAACCGGTGCAATGACATATTCCTAGTGGATACCGGGTAGCCATCATAGATTGTACGATCGAATTAAAAGGCATGCATCCATCTGCTGAAACAGCATAGCCCATGAACCTGATGGCATATATGAACTTTTTCACGATTTAAATGTAGTCAACACTCTACGGCTTTGGAAAATTTATTCTACAGCCGAGCATGTAATTGTTGTGCAATATTTGTCCATATAATGAAATCGTCAACGTACATTGTAGTACAGGGTAAGTCGGACACGGACTCCGTCATTCTTTCGAACACTTGGTGTGTTCTTCAGACCAAGTGGTAACAAAATGAGTAGGATATAGCTTTGGGATACCTGTACTGTTACTTTCCTCTTGCCTTCGGGCCGTACGTCAGTTTGTCAAAAGTCCCGCTTTAGGTCAAGAATGAAGAACCACTTGCCTACCGATATATCTAGGAAAAGATAGCGAGATGCCGGCATAGGTTGCGGGTCAGTTTTGTTCATCATGATTATTTGCCGGAAAGTAGCCGCCAGTCTGAGCGAATCATCTCTTCGTAATTTAAGCCATAGCAGCTCGAACCCAAGATGAATATGGCTTAAGATCGCCGACCTTATCTCTTGTATTGTTTGTGCCACTGCCGCTAGTTTATTTAGAGGAGCATCATATACCCTTAATGGTCTTAACCCGTTTCTAATGCAGTACACCCGAAAGAGATGTTTGATTAATTACTACAATAAAAGGTTAGACACTACTACTTATTAATAAATTAGTGCACTATTCGCTTGCAGCCACCTTCGCCGCACCAGAAGCTTGAGATAATATTTTTCTCGTTGGATGTACTTTCTTTAACGATCACGTCGTGGGTAATACTGAAACATCAGCTCCAGTATTCAATTGCATGATCAAAAGCTGTGCGTTTAATAGTTTTAAAAATCCTTACGTTTTACGCTTCCCAGATTTCTGTCTTTGACGTCTATCTGAGTCCGAGCATACTTCAGGGCAATTTGCTCATCCTCTTCTGTCGACCTATAATTCTGAGAACCCAAAGGGTTTGTTTGGAGAGTACCTCAGTTATTAATGTTTGTGAGGTTGTGAATCTTGTTATTTTATTTAAATTCCCGTTCTCTCGGAGATCTATTCCGACTTTGATGCACCCTAAACGATGTATCCGTAAAGAAGGGTGCTTTTACACATTAGGACTATTTTCAAACTGCCGTCTGTTGCCGTCCGTCATGAATTCGCTGTGTTTTGTGCGAAGAATTTCTAGGCCTGTCGCTGCTTTAAGGAGTATCATTTATAGTGTGATGGCAATAGTTTCCTGGGTTTTTTCTTGCAGGTCTCTCGACGGGCCCGATATTGCGTCCTACCTTGTGGGTTTCAGCAGCTTAAAAACGATGGCCTCATGGGGTTGCAAACGGGGGAACGACTCAGAAAGTTTTGGCAGCCACCGTTTTATGCATGTTATTGTGTCCAGGGCAGCTCATCCGTTATTCATTTGTCTGTGTAATATTCGCCGTTATAATTCTGCATACGACAGGTCTGCTGGCAATTTTAATGTAAATGCCACCGTACGATCTACTAATTCCTGGACAGCCAAGCATATAATTCATGCTTGTAACGAGAAATCTTGCGCTCGCGTAAAAGCTTCAAATTTGTTGAACAAAAACTATAGCTTTTCCATATCCAGTGTTACATGGATAGGCTTAAATTCCGATGTTAACACTGGCAGAGATTCATCTACTGCCATCTGGGCCCGGTCGCCGTTATTCTGTTTAGCCTTATTATATGGGTCCTTTCTGCGTATTTCCTACGAGTTAACTATGATTGATTCATTCAGCCTTAGCATAATTACCCATAACTTTTCAGTTGTGTTTGTCATCTGTGTTAGCAATATTTTTACTATTCCTTCCAAACTATCACAGGGAAGTATGTATTAGGTGTTGCGAACCTAGTAACAAATTAGTTCAGTTGTGACCAGAAGGATAAACCAAAGGCAGCATGAACGGAAAGTATAATCTCATGCACATTCGTTTCGTGCTTACTGGCGACTCATCACAGGGAACCATTTTACTAGATCCAAACGCTTTAATAACTCAATTATTTATACTAATTTGCTTGTATCAATGACAAACTAATAAAACGTTTGTTCTGATTGCTAGTCTGGTCTATCCGTGCTGCTGAAGCGGTATAATACCATGAAACTAGTCGTGGCCGTCGCACAAATGTAACCTAAATGCAGAAAGTCACACTACGTAAGGCAAGTGAGAGTACTGAATATTAATTGTTCAGGTCGATATGAATCTGTCATTTGTGTGCTTTAACGAAGGGCTCAAATGCGTTCAGTAAAAGAAGACGTGTTTCTTGATAAAAACAATAAATTCGGTATACGTTTTCAACATATCTATGCTAATTGATGTAGGTGTCACAATTAAAACAGTGAAGAATTTCGGCTGTCCGAGTAAAATCTGATTTGGACAGCGATTTTTATGTTTTAGCGTTACTACAACAACTTAGTTTCGGGATATTACTTTCCTGTAGGTACGGAGAAATGGATGGACGGACACTGAACACGTGATGGCCTTGCTGTTAGGACGATAAACTATTGACCTGACATCAAAGATTAGCTTTATCTTCTTTATTATCACTTGAAGGTAATAAATGTAGGAGCTTGCTAGGCAGGTGGAAATCAAAGCCGTTATGCAGAGGTTCCAATGAATTCGCGTAGCCAACAATTCATTGCAGGAAGATCTAAGGACAATTTATTGATCCCGTTGCAGTTAATGGACGAGGATACCAAAGCAGTATTAAGTTCTCCATGTACTATCACTACCACTTAATAAGACCGTAGATGGTAGGCGGTGGTTTAGCTTAAAGTGTACCCAATAAAAGCAATTTTCTAAAACGACAGAAGAAAACTATTTATCTCTACCATTTATAATCTCGTTCAGAACGCTATAATGAACAATCCATGCAGAGATGTATCAAATAGTGACTACTTAGGCAGAAACGTTTCGAAGGATTGATGTCGCAGGCAGTTGAGTAGAGCAAAATATCATGGTATTTTAAAATTAAATCTTTCACTTGATTTCGATGCGAACAAGAGCCAAGCGAGACACGGTTACTGACAAGGTTCCAACTGGAAATACGTCTTACTGGTGTTGTTATTCCTGTTGCATGGTTTAGTATTTAGTCTAATCTTTGTTATTATTTGGAAGTCTGAAAGTCGCATTATTAATTGGGTGGAGAATCGAATGAAATTAAGGAAGGCTTTCCGCTAGAAAATAGAGGGCAAAACTGGTAAAGTGATTAACCCCTACCAAGTTCTGCATAGACTTATTTATGTATAGATCTACTGATCCAAATAAGCGGACTACAGTCACCGACGTCCAAGTTTTAAGCATGAATCAAATTCAATTGTTAGGATTAGGGATGTGTTTGTAGCCTAAACATCGTTAATATCACTCTAGAAATTGAATAATATTTTATTTACAATGTTTAATCAAGCAATGAAGGGTGGATCTAATATTGAAGAGAACATAGTAGCAAGATATTCTACACACAGGTGTTAAACGACTGTCAAGGTGAACGATCAAAAACTAGTGTGTAAAGTTCAAATACATGGAGATAAAACATGAAGTTACCTCGTTGGAGAATGACATCAATAATACAGAGGAGATGTGACATATGATAATAAATCATTTCTAATATGTGTTACACGAAATAAAGTTCACACGAAATGAAGCATGTCAGCATATGATAGTGTAAGAAACCATAGAATCGATTAACAATAATTAAATGTAGAAAGCCATTAATAAGCTAATCTTAAACATATATTCTTAACCGTTAGCTGTAGCTAGTTTCCGATTTCCATCCAGGCAGTCCTCGCTTTCCCTCATCAGTGCTACGTTATAAGTGAAGCCTAGCGATTTCTCTACCGCAGTTTGATTCACAGAGAACTCTCTCGACATATATTTCATCAATTTCTTGTTCTGTTATAAATGTATATAGATGTACCTGTAGTCATCTAAGTAATATGTATGGCCGGTCGCCACTAAATGGCTCGAAAAATCTGACCTATTGACGCGTCATTACTTGCAATTTTTCGTTCCCCTCTTCTTACCTTAATTGGAAACATGGTTTCACCCACATGTAATACTGCGATCGTTGCATGAGAACAATATATTAAATAGGTGTTAAATGTTTAATTTTGGGGGTCTAATTCCTATAAATCAGGATTTTCTTAAGGTGGTACACAAGCTGAATTATAAAGCCATTTTTAGAATTTTTACTAAGTTTGGAGCCAGATAATAACATGACCGTCCGATTTTCCGTCATTATGCCTTGGTTTGTGTAATTTGACTCCTAATTAAATGTAATGAGGACGTTCTTCGTTGTTGTTTATATTAAATTAATGAGTAACACGGAATGTTTCTCGAAATCAGTTTAATTAATATTTCATCTTTTATGCAGCTGTATATTATGTATTGCGTACTTAGTAATATTAGTTTAAATAGGATCAGAAATATATACCAAATTCAGCAAGAAAGGAAGGAATAACTCTCATGTACATATGCGTTTTGTGCTAACTGGCGACTCATCAATAGGAGCCTATAATACGCCCACTACCCACAATTTATTTGAAAATCCTTTATTAAAAACGTCATTCGTAAACGAGTAAAACTTTATCAGTTCATACAAAGACACAAATCACACAGTGTAATTTTGTATTGATTGTTGCACATCTAGTAACAAATTATTTCAAATATGACCAGAAGGATACATCAAAGACAGCGTGAACGGAAAGTATAATTTCGTGCACATTCATTTCGTGCTTACTGGCGTCTCATCAGCAGGAGCCAGTATTACGCTCTTTACCCCCTACGTATTTGGATGAGCAATGTCGGAAAATTCGACGGTACAATCTCTCATACGAATGTGTAAACCTGCAGTAGTGAAGTTAGCTTCATACAAAGTCTTCGACAATGCAACTTCATGGCAAACCCACTATATATATATATATATATATATATATATACCTGAGTATTAAAGAGTACCAACACTATGATTATTGTGTCAGTACTCCATACCAACACTATGGTACAAGGATTTCACAAGCTATACAGTTAACCTTCGACAAATGCAACTAAGAAAATTTTACGACGATTATCAAAGAATACAATAGAAATGCCGAACCTACTACCTGGCATTGTGGACATTCGGATCCTCTATCGGTATTCTTCATTCATGCGAGCCTGTTATGTTCAAGAAAGCTGTTAATGGCCTGGTTATGAATGCAGTCGACAGAGAAAATGAGAAGCTACACAAAGATCTACTTGATAAGAGTTAACATCCAACGCAATTCCACAGAAACCTGACGCGTTTATTTTAAACTATACGAGTTTGACCACAAAATACTTGTATACATATCTGAGATATTTTATAATCATAAATGAAGATACCGAAACATACTTAAGGATTTTAGCAACATGTTCATTCAGTTTCCTTGCGAGTGCGAAAACCATCAGCCTAATGCACTTATTTTATGGATATATTGCGATCGAATCAGGAAGACGGCTGTTTAAAAAGGAAAATATACCGGAAACAGAAATGGACAGAACAGTATATCCATCACCACAGCCCTACCCGACTTTCGCAAAAGAAAAATTTGATAGTCAATTTATCCGACAGAATAAAAAAATCCGTTCTAATAAATTTGTATACTAGGAAATGGTGTAGCTTAAAGCAGCTTTAGTAGAAAACGGGTACCCAGAAAATTTATGTTAAGCAAATATGAAAGTTAAAGTTTCGGTTACTGCTGGCTTTGGTATATCCTTCTAGTCATATTTTAACTGTGCGCAACACATACATAATTGCATTCATAGAAGTTTTCCGCATCAAACAATATCTAACTGTTATATATTTAATTGAATGATTACTGTGACAAGTGACAACTGATATCGATCATGGCCAGAATGTATGGATTTATTGGAGTAACAGGTGTTCGAAAGTAGTATTAATCAATTTTCGTGAACTTTAGCATACCTTGAAGTTCAATGTCTTGGTACCATATACCGATTCAGCAAACCTAGTGTTGTTATCAGGTACTGACAAAACAATCAGTGTTGGTACTCTTTACAGGCTCGATATATATTATATATAGTGAGTTGGCTTTGAAGTCGCATTGTCAAAGACTTTATGAAATTAGCTCTACTACTGCATGTTTACACATTCGTACAGGAGATTATACCATCTAATTATCCAACATACCTCACCAAAATATACAGTGAGTATATGGAGTAATACCGGCTTCCACTGAGGAGTCGCCGATAAGCACGAGTTAATACTTTCCGTTCATTGTGACAGTTTATAATAACAAATGAATGTACATATTTGAACTAATTTGTTACCAAGTGCGCAACATCTGATACACAATTACTTACTAATGTTTCAGATTCTGGATGGTGATTCATTCACTTTCGGCCAAACATCATTACAAAACTTTGTCATATAATATATCATACTTCATAATTATTTCAAAAGGTTCCCCAATCATACTTTATATTTAATTACGACTGCCTGTCGATATGCGTCGAAAACACTCAAAATAAATTATTAAAATAGGGAGTGTTAGCTTGATTTAGGATGAGGCTTAATTATTAAATTGTGTATTAGGTGTTGCGCACCTAGTAAAACTTTAGTTTAAATAGTTACGGAACGATAAACCAAATTTTGCATAGACGGAAGGCATAATCGCATGTACAAATTCGTTCCATGTTTACTAGCGACTCATCAGTATTATGTCTTATACTCACTATATATTGTGGTGAGGAATGTAGTACAATTGGACGACAAAATTTCCTATATGAATTGGTATGCCAACAGTAGTAGAGCTAAATTACACAATGCGACTTCAACCCCAACTCACTTCATATGATGTATATACCCAGCCTGTAAAGAATACCAACACTATGGTTGTTGAATCAGTACCTGATACCAAAACTATAGTTGCCAAATAGGTAAAAAGCACCAACAATTGAAACTGAGTTAGTACATGATGCCAACACAATGGATTTTAAGATATGCTTAATTTCTTGAAAATTGAGAGTAACAACTACTTATGAACACCCGTAACTCTAGCAAATCCAGTAAGCTCGACACGAATGTGCTCAAGAGATTAAATCTCCCGTTTATCATTCTGGCTCCATCTGAATTTATTTGTTATTAGGTATACAACACCTAATTCACACTTGCATATATATATATATATATATATATATATATATATATATAAATTCCACGACAATCTTTATCTAAAAGGCCTGGTTATGTCTATTAAACAGATGATCCATCAGGGTTTTTTAGAAATGTTTATGTTCGGTTTTGATAGTTCATAAATTATTCAAAGTGGTTCTGGATAAATGTAAGGCAGTGGAATATTTATTTTAACTGTTCGGTGTTTACAAATAGAGTTCTAGTCTCCTACATCATTAAGCTTAAAAACCATTGTCAGTAAAGTAGCAGTAACCAGGCATCTTATTAACTGCGAATCGGGATCTCGCAGCTAGTGAGAATACAGTGTAGCGTGACTAAATTCACGAGAAAATGTTTTCGTTAATAAAATTGATGGTCAAACAGTTTTTCGAATTTTGACATTGATAAGCTGCTTTCACAGATAGTTCCCAGACAAGGAAATCGGCGTTCCTAAACTAGATCACAGGGTAATGTCAAATCGAAGTGCAGCAGAATAAAACCAGGCAAGTCGGAAAGTTTGATTACGAATAAATTAATACATTACAAATCTAATCAGTCAGGAATAAATAATGCTGGCTTTTAGAAAAAAGCGATAAATTCTATGGTCATTTAATGCAATATTAAACTGTGACAATAAATGTGCATTTTTTGCATGCATACCAGTACAGTATACTAGTGATGGTTAAAGCAAAATCATTATATATTGTTCTTTATAATTGGCAATTGCGTCAACTAATTACCTCTCTTAGTGGCATTTCTGAGGCTCTAACTTGAATAAGAATACATTATTTTCGTCTAAAATGTGAAAACATTAGAATAATGTGCCAGGATTTTGAACAAGACTACAAAAAATATGCTCATTTCTATGAAAGGAAATAATTGGTCTGTGGTTATTTAAACTGTTTACTTAATTTTCATTTAAAATCGTCCATAGTTACCGATTTTTGTTCATGAAATGTGAGCAAATATAAATTATTATTTAAATGCGAGCTTGAAGTAAACACCAATCCCATTGTATTTAACCAGTCGTCGAACAAAAAAAAACTATCAATGGGTTTGGTGTTTACTTCAAGCTCGCAAACTTGTTTTAAAGAATTGTTACCACCATCCGCGCAATCAATCATTGTTTAATTGTATTATTTAAATGGTTTCACTTTTATGCGATAATATTTGCAAGTATTCATGTATATTTGATAGGTAAACTAAAATACTTGTAGAGTTTGATAGTTATTCAGCGGTACCGGAAACTTTACAATCAGCCTTCCTGATACCGGAGAAATAAATTCATCAATCCCTTTAATATGCTTATTCTTATTCGTCGGTGAATTCCGCCGACAGCTCTTATTATTGTAGATTTGACCGCATTTTTATTGTGCGGGACAATTGATAGCACTCTTAGGTCGGTAAAATCTTGAATTTTGTACATTTCAGGTGCTCTGATTATTGGCCTTGATTGATGGGTTCTCACTTGTCCCTTCTATTTTAAGCCTTCCATCTTAAAAAAGAAGGGACAAGTGAGAACCCATCAATCAAGGCCAATAATCAGAGCACCTGAAAATGTACAACATTCAAGATTTTACCGACCTACGAGTGCTATCAATTGTCCCGCACAATAAAAATGCGGTCAAATCCACAACAAGAAGGACAGCATTGCGCAAAAAGATTCAACATTCAAGCTCTTACTATTCACTGCTCAATCATACAAGGGTTCTGGATAGACGGCCGGTGCCGCTACCTCCTTGATTTGTAGCAGATTACTTAAAATAAGACGCCCCGTGGGCTACATGCTGCATTCGTTAGTATATGAATGGTTTAGTCGAGACCTGGATTTATTAGCTTATCGATATAAAGTATATCACTGTATGTGGGATTCAGATATATGCTTATGCATGAATACCAAAAGCGAGTCGTTATATGTTACAACATCCTGGCAGAAATCAATGGAACAAAAATTAAAAATAAACCCAATCTTCTAGGACTAATTGAGAACCCCAACTTTTTACAATTGATATGAACATATTACGTTCGATAAATTTTACTTCTGGAATGAGTAAGCACAATTTACAGTGTTATCAAGTAATAAAAAAGTTAATAAAATAAAGTAAAAGTGATGACAAAAATTATTTTCATCGAATAAGATAATTTAAAAAGAAATAGATGATGGCTCTATAATCAGGTTGGCGCTATTCAGGCAGCTAAAATGGTTGTAAATATCTTTGAAACATTGTATTGATTATTGTCGATAAAAATTAGATTAGGAAGTTAATTTACCAATAAATATCTAGACACCTACAAAAATTGAACACCGAAGACACACATATTTGGACATTTAAAAGAACAAGTTTTTGAAGGAAAATGACTGTGGATATACAATCGGTTATTCAGAAAACACCTAAACAAACACATTATATGCAAAAAATGCATAAAAGCGACTACCTGAATGAACGCCGAATTGCGATTGAGCAGTGCCGTTACTTTTACGAGAATATATGCAGTCAAGACAAAGTAATTAATCAATCATAATAAAGACTAACATCATTATAGACATTTATGTTAAAGGCACAGATTATCTAGTAACAAGATAATTAATAAAGGACCAGGAGAACATACAAAAACCGTGCAATCTTATTCACGTATACGCTTAAGGCTAAGCAGCAACCCAGTCAGTTACTGTAAGAATCTCACCCTCTTATACCTACCACGATAAATAACCTTCAGGACGTACAGCTTTTGCGTATAAAAATGCAAGCAGAACAGAAACCAAAGCAACGTTGAAATACAAAGGCCTATTTAAAAAAAATATGCAGCTTGAGTTTGTAGGTTTTAGTTCATACGAGAACTGACTAATGCAGTCTAACGGTTAACGAATGTAATAAGCTGAAACAAAAGTTAATTAAAAACGTTTTCGCAGTCTGAAGTTCTTGTCGTTAGTTCATGTACAGAAAACAAACAAAAAACTAATACACATGAAGAAAACACTAAAAACTTGGCGCTATTTGATAAATTTCAGCCACTTGACAGATTCGTTCGTTGTCATAAGTGTGCAGTTCAATGTTCATATCAATGTCTGAATCTTAAGCGACAAAACAGCAAACAATCATCCTATAAAAAAATACTGAATTAATTACGTAGTATCATAAATAAACAACTAAGTATAGATAAACGTATCGAATTCAGTGATGCCTTCGAGAGAATCGTGTTCGATAGAAGCAACAAGTATATCCAATTAATTGGTTCCTACGTTTACATAGGACAGGGTTTCGCACTTTACAGTCATGGCAAGAGGCGACAGCATTAGCTTATTGCGCAATTCCACCATGGCTGTCATGTCTTTTTCGTGTGTCATCGGTCTACAATTTCGATAGAAAACTTTTCCGGTGCAACAATATTATGCACGCCTTATCAAAGTACAGTAAAAGTGTACTGACAGGATATTGTGTTTGACTGTCCACGAATAAAATAAATTGAAATATATTACTAATATGGCATTAGATGGGATCATTCATGGAACTATCATTATCAGTACTGGGATCGCGTAACACACTGTCAGGATATACAATCGGGAAACAGGATAAGAGACAACATAATAAGCATTAAGCAGTAACAGAATAACAATTAGCAGAAAATTGAGTTGACAGATTTCTGAAGCATTGTTACCAGTATAAATGACGTCAATTTTATAATTATCAACGCCAAGACAACCAGAACAGCTTTCAGCATAATATCCCTCACATTCTGTTTTGTCATCAGTAGCACACGACTATACAATACAGAAGAATAATTTTTAAACCGTGAAGCACACGGAGAAAAAAATGTGAAAATGAAAAACGATTTGAAGTTTGTGCATAACTGAGTGTAGCGAAACACTACTGTTTCGAAACAAATAAACCTTTTCAATAACGAATTATCAAACATCCTATTAGTATGACAAATGCAAATTCAGTCAAAACCGCAAACAATATATATATATATATATATATATATATATATATATATATATATATATATATATAGGGAGTAACACATTTGAATGAATAAGATTGGTGTGAATGCAAAAAATGAGCTAATAAAAACATAAACATAAATAATCAAATTAATTTTCTTCTGTTATAAGCTTCATGGATTTCTATTACAATGAGCTATGCATATAACTACTTACAGAAGTCATACGAATGGTTTGTAATTAATTAAGTCTTGACCTCTGTGCGTGTGTTAATAATTGTCTGTTTCTGCATGGCTTTTTGGACAATACTAGTGGCGCTAAAGTGCTTTTCGTACATTTGAAAATAAAGTAATAAGTAAATTATCTGCGTCGTAATAAATACAATTGAGTATACTGATGTAGCTAAAGCGTTGTTAGTCAACGAAGAGATATCACACTTACATAGTCCCAACTCCAAAATGGAAATGAGCGACCAAGCTCATACATAGCTATGAATGTCACGGTTATAAGGTAAAGTTTTAGTGTATTATGGTAGTGTTATGCTGTGTAGTAGTAGTAGAGTGTTCATAGGAGTAACATTTGAGACCTGGTTTTTATATTATCCATGAGTTGAATTTTGAACAAGCTTTCATATCTTGGGCTACTGCACGAACGTGCTGTCTGCTTTTTATAAGAAGCTGATATTGGACCGTACTGATCCGCTCATTTAAAAAAATGGAGAATATGTCAATTGGATTTTTGATCTCCTTTATAGTTGTGCAGTTTTGAGCGATGCTATTGATAATTATGTCTATTACATAGGTTGTTTGCAGTCCGATTCAAACGTTTATGAAGCAGAACTAGAAAATGGCAGACTTTTACAAGATAGTGGAATACTATTTTTGGTGTCAGAGATTTGTGACTAGGTGAATAGAATACCATAATGGTGCAAATTTTGTACATCCACGCCGGATGCCGGTAGTTTAATATAAAGGGCTTCGTATAAGTATAAAATATTTCCCTAATTTACTTTATGCTGTATAGATTAGTGTTTGAGTTGGCTGTGTGCCCGATTTAAAAATGTTCCAAAGTTGCCTTTTCTATGGTTCAAGGGTCAAGTTTTTAATGCCTAGGCCTTTGCAAAGAAATATGAATAAAAGTCAAAATCAACTATTTATTGCTTTGTCAAATGTAAATCTATGAGATTGATAGCGCAACTAATTTATTTCTATTGATAAACATTTCTGAGATAAATTATTTCAATTACTCGAAATAATCTAACTCCCTCTATCCAAAGGCATTTCTCTAAAAATAAATAATTTGGTACAATAGAAATAAAAAAATTTAGGAGTATAGCAGATTAATGGAAGCTTGAAACTGAATGGATTGCATATGTCTGCAATATCGAAGAAAAATAACAAGTACTTGGCCTTGATATGTTCCTTAAAAGGAATTGGCTTTTGCGTAGTGCTGTCATCGCTCGAGCTGAAACCACAATTGACATTTGCCGGAAAATTGATAACACTCAAAGTTCAGAAAAACTTGATTCCTTCACATTTACAGATGCTATCAATTGTCCCGCAACCGTCAATTGTGGTATCAGCTCGAAATCACAAGCGCGTTTACCAGCCTAGAAAACAGATATTATTTGCCTATTTGTAAAGCGTTACCAAAACACATTACATTTCTATGCCAGTTAATAGAAAAGATCATATAGATGTTGAACCTGAACTAAGTGAAAGTTAACGCGCGTAAGTAATGGAAAAAATTTAATTTTTTGTTCAATATCATCTGATTGATTTTCTTTCTAAAGTAATCGTATAGTCACTTGAGATAAAGGAGAAATAGAATAGGACATACTCCTGGAAGTTAAAAAAGGTGTCTTCTTTTGTCACTGCAATATTGTCTTGAGTTTGATATAAACGTATACACCAAGAAATAAACAGACATTTAAGAATGAAAAAAATTATGCTTTCACCATGCTCCAAACATAATCCATTATGTTGGGCAACAAAATAAGGTTAACGTCAATAAATATTTCTATCGTTTATTCTTTTCGAGTACCGAAAATACAGTTATTTACATAGTAAAAAAAATAATGAGAAATTTCAAACGTCTCAACATAAACACACAATCCATCAAGTCCAATCCAGGCTCAACGCCCGTCGCTAATTTTCTGCCTATACAATGCACACTAATATACAATGTTTTTCGAAAATAAATAAAAATGTTAATTTGTTGGAACTTGAGAAGAATATACGAAATAAATATTTCTTTCATTTTACAAAATATTTTTCGCACAAAATATTTCAATAAAATGAATTTATCGTAGATTTAAATAAAGCTGCATCTCGTACAACTCAATTGCTGTATGCAGTTACTAGTCTTGTTTCAGACAAAATGCAAATAGAAACGAAGTGTTTTGGCACTTAAAAAACGCGTTATACTTAAGGCACATAATATCGCTACAAACATGCAGACAAACAGCACAATAATACATCCGTTTTAAGAACTAATTCTTCACTGTTCTATAGCGTACATAGATTAGCTTAATTAAATAATCAACCATAGCAAATAATCCAGAAAGCATGTAAATAGTAAAAATGGATGTTATAACAAAAATGAATCTTATATCATGATTATAAACATTTTAATCAATAGGATAATTGTCGTATTCAAAAAATAAAAAGTTAGGTATATTCTAGCCAAAACAAAGCTTACTATTTAATTCATAATTAAAATAAACCAAACCAAATGTAAATATCATATTCAAACATGATTCTTTGTTAAACGAACACTGGTTGCGCGGGCGGTGATAACATTTACTATAATCAAGGATGCGAACTTGATATAAATATGAGACCAATTAAGTACTTAAATTTTGTCAGCATAAAAATTTCTCTACACTACACTATACAATTCTAAGTTTATACTGCCAAAATGTAAGTATTTAATGGGTCTGGGGTTTATATGAAGTTCGCATCCTTGATTATAGTAAATGATTCTTTGTTATCTGCGCAATAGTGTTGTATTACTGGACCTCTATTAATTTATTTCATCAATAATCCATAGTTACAACTACAGGGCTGTTTCGAGACCTCATAAAAACAACAATGATTAATCAATAGTGTGCACAATTGTAAAGCAAATTAAGCAATCTCATTTAGATTATTGTTTTTGAACTTATAAATTTGCGAATTATCTGTGAGTAAATTGAATAAATCAGCCGTAGAAATAAAATGCCGATGCACAAATACAAAATGTAACCCATTTTAATGATGGACATGAATAAAAATTCTAAAAAAATAGATGAATGTAAAAATAAACATATCATAAATTTTCGAGTTCAATTATAAAATGGCAGAGATTTAACAAAATAGCCAAAATTGATTAAAAGGTAATCAAAAAAGCAAATATGTTTAAATAGACCTCATTTCTCGACGAAAGAGTTATTGTATTTGGTCATTGGTATTTCGATCGATGTACCGATCGTCTTTTTAAAAATAATCACTACTAGCAAAAAAACCTAGTTCTACACCACAAAATATCCTAATCTAAGAGAGAATCTGTTTCTAAATAATTTATGTTCAGATTCCTGTCCATTGATGTAAACCATCATTGCTCCGTTTATTGGCTTGCATTTGTATAATTTAAACAAAATACTATTTACACAAGCACACACAATAGCCTCTAAACATGCATGTTAGGCACGAAAATGTATCGCCTGTCTTAAAGATCTGCCTTACATAATTCAGTTATCCTTTATCAGTAAATGCGAATATTAAGCCTTAAAATTAGCTTGGCACATAGTTAAGCAAAATAGTAAGATTAATTCACACACTAGTAGATCGCATTTCATGCAACACATTAATTTATCAAGCTGTGAACAGTGCTAAGGAGAACAAAACAATATCGTATAGATTATATAACATAAAAGATCCATAAATAAAAAAATATGTTGAAGAAGACATTACGACAAAGGAAAATAGCAATAAAAAAGACAGATGAGATGAAGAACGAATTAGAATAAAGTAAGGGGGTTTAGGCAGAGAAAATTCTAAGATTGTAACAAAATTTACCAATTGTAAACTAATAGAGAATAAGAACTTTGTGAAAAAAATGAAAATCGTTATAGTGAATGATATTGTAATTAGCACAATTAAAATGTACTATTTATAAACATTTTTTAGTAATTTAACGTTGTTTGCCCACCAGTTCTGAACAGCGTTTTGTATGCTTTGTTACTACTGTGCTAATTATTAAACCTAACGATTTTCAACTAATATAGCATTCGTTAAATTTCTTTTAGATTTGCTTTCAACGATTCTCTATATAATCTTGTTAATGTTGACATTGGCATAGTGCTATTCGCCTATAGCATGATCAGTTCCTAATGAATAGCGAGCTATATAATAAAACGAACATTGGTTGCGCGGGTGGTAATAACATTTACTATAATTAAGGTTGCGAACTTGACATAAACACCTGACCCATTATGCACATACATTTGTCAGTATAAACGAATAATTGTATAGTGTAGAAAAAGCAGTGTATTTATATAATGGGTCAGGTGTTTATATCAAGTTCGCAACCTTGATTATAGTGAATGGCGAGCTAGGTTTGATCTGTTAATGGGACAAAACTTACATGCAGTATTGTGTACTGCACTTCTAGCTTCATCGGTAGCATGGTTTCTCAAGCATACATTTGAATACATTCACGACAAGGAATTTGATTAGGGAGCAAGGTGCCAATTGTATACGTTTTTCGTAAAATGATATTTACTTGATGTTTCGTGGCCAACGTCTTTACTTTCTTTTCTAGCTCAAAATCAGGTATAATCATCATCATACAGTAAACTTTTTCTTTCTGCGATTTGGTCTTATAAGATGTGGAGATTTTGATAAAGACGGCCGTAGTGTCGATTCAAATATCCATCAATAAAAATCAAGATGAATTTTAAAAGTGAAACAAAACCACCTGACGCAAATATCCTTAAAATATAAAAACAAATGAAGTTTTAGAATATACAATTTAAGTTTGTAAATATCATCATTCTTCACCATCGTTATTTTGTCTAATCTGAGTGATCATCACTTCCGAAAAGAAGCAGATTATAGAAGGAAAACTTAACATGCTTCTATTAACCCAGATTCGAAATAAAGTTTTAAATAAACCAACAATTAAATTAAACTTAGCATTGAACAACCAAGAAATATTGACCATGAAAATAGACTAATCAAATGTTGAAAAGACGAAATGGGTAACCAAAATTCTGAGGGATTCCAATTGAATATTTAGTGAAATCATTGAAATGAAATATGAATAGGTTACAAAAGTAATCTACAGTAAAATATGCTTTAATGAGCTAATTAATCAGAACACAAATCTGGTCAATTATCAACAGCTTACAAGATGCTGGGATGCTATAATACGACTAAAAATGGTGATACATAAAAAACAAAACAAATATGGTCGAATAATGAACATTTCAACATCTATTTAGATGCTGTTCTTAATTGTAGACGCAAATCAAGCGACTGTACAGCATTGAATAACGCCTTTCTCTCTTGCCTGAACAGCACAATAAGACACCAGGCCTTAACAATCCACAATACAGACAACCCAATTAAAACAATTACCAGCATTGTTGAGCGCAAAACAGCCTTTATGTAATCAAGAAGACCAATTCGACCAGATGACAGTGCTGTAGGATCATTGCATTTGCTTAGGTCGACAGCAGGTATAGCATAGCTTGTTGTATAAACACCCAATAACCACAGGAATACGAGCAACATTAAGCTTGTTATACCAATAAGCTTCAGAAAATCTCGGTGCCATGAGTTGTCTAATCTTTTAAGGCCGGCTTCAACCTGATGTCGAGCGACACGAACCAAACTATATGCATCCTTACTAGTCGGTGGATCCCAGATGAACTTTCCTGAAATTCAAAAAGCCACCATATATCATTATATTTTTATAATCATGATAAGTTGCCTAAAATCCATACAAGGCTATGTGCAAAATTTTAAATCGGAATTTCCCACATAATGGCCTCCAGCCAAGCGTCGGTTGACAAAGCCGAAAACTGACAGCATTTCGACTTCACCATTATAGAACCAATAAAGGTAGCAGCGAGTTCACACTACGTATGCTGGTGAAAATTATGCTTCGATACTAAGGAGATAGCGAAGCCAGTTTCATTACAACATAACCTTGATAAATAACCTGTACATCTGACAAATAAGGACGATCAACGTCTGGGTCAACTTGAGAATTATTTTATTTCAGCAAACGTATAGTTGGAACTAATTAACATGAATAAGGCACATAGTTGCGACAGCGGTACATAAGGACACGGTCGTATGGATGAAAAACCGGTAATTTCTATACCTATCGGCCATTTCATAGCTACAGATAGATATAGAAACATACATAGTAAAAATAATTTAAAATAAAAGTCAGTATTATACCTGATTACGTCCGTTAGACTCTGACGCGAAAAAAATAAAAAAGTATAGTAGCGGTATAGTCGAAAGGAATCCAGCTATTAGGACGAGTGTATCATTGCAGATTTAATGTCCACGACTGTACAAGAATTACGACAGGCAAATTTATTGCCCTAATTGCTAATTTTGAGTCCTCTATGAATGAACACGGTTTAATGAAGCCTACGAGTGGTTGCCTTCGAGAATTGTATAATACAGTTTATCTACAAATACACTTTTGGGGAAATCATACAGAGACTAACATCAATGAGCGAAGGAATAGAAAACACCATTCGCATTAGAGATGACATATCGATAATATTTATTTAAGAAACGACGGAATCCAAATGCTCCCGCTGAAAAATAGGAATAAGAAACATGTTTAAACACACATAATTAATTTATGTTGAAAAAACGTTTTCTGGGTACGTTGCATTTTTTACCTGACAGGAAATGCTTAGTCAAAGTCGTACATGAGACACTAATCTTAATTTTCACACAAAAAGTCGGCATGTGCTTCGACAAGGGCAAACTCAATCATGTATAGTATCGATCGAAATAAAATTTACCACTGCTACGATTTAAATTGTAAATAAAGTTGCAAGCAGATTATAGTGGGATTTAGTATTCCACTCTAGACAGAATTATAGTAGTTAAAGTATTCGAATTTATGTCAGCTGCAATATATATGTGAGCCAAAGCAGAACGAAATCTCTCATGAACAAATTTAATTTCCTGGTCACCTTTATAGTATGTGAATAAACATGTTTCTAAATTCCTAGGTATCATCACCATGATGGTCATGCGTTTAGTTTATTATTCTTCTTCAACTTTGGATTATATTTATATGACCGTATAAACATTTAGGTTTTTTGATTTTAGATTGCTCAGGGAACAAAAGCGGGGAAAAGTTGTACTGCACTGGGACAATGTATATTAAACAACCATTATTCACGCCAAATAGTACTTAATTACGGTTTAGTCGGATACAGAAGGCTTAAACAGCGTTTCTAAAATTAAAACATAAATTTATAGACGCTACCATTCTAGCATTCTAGTAGGAAGTATGTCGGAATAGAAGGGATATTACAAACCGACGGCTACCAATTCCAACATGCAAGGAACTTAATCACGAAAGTGAAACAAAATTATATCGCTAGGGCAAAGTAATTTCTAGTAGTATGATGGATGGACGTATACACCAATAACAGCGACTGGTGCATTGGTGTTCACGTGGTAATAAGAAACGACTACATCGCTACAGGCTTCGTTACGACAACTATACCTGGAGGACCAACACTTACAACAGACCTAAGATAACGACATACTATCTGATAAGCATGAGCGCTTTTAGCAAATGGCCCAAGCCATATGCAACAATGAATTTCAATGATATTACAGACAGCCAAAGTGTATCCGCCTACGCGTTGATAATTATATCGTAGAAGCCAGAGATACTGCACAATGAGCAGTCAATGGTGGTCGGTAGCTCGTGAAGATTGCTGTCGAGCATTACTCTGCTTTCATCAGCATACATCACGTACCCAGACCAGTAAAGTAAGATTTCAAGGAAGTTCTTGAGGAGAAGGTTTTCATGGACCCGACTGATGCTAATACCACCTAAACGTATCCATTTAAGCGTTATTGTTCAGGAAAATATTCCCTAAACTGTCGGAGACTGAAGCAGCGAATAGCTCGACACAGCAGCCGAACGACTTGGAGTTATGTAATATATAATTATATTTAATCCTTTATTAATACCGTACGTTTTCTATAAAATAAACAATATCACAAGTTGTAATATAGGTTGTGCGTCTGTATAGATGCCAATGCCCGGGTTATGGCATCACAAATGAGAAAGATAAGGTCAGAATTATCAATTACTAAGACTCGGATATAATTATGCCCTGGCACCAAAGAAATGCAGAGCTAATCGCTTCCCTAAATATATTCTCTGGGCTAATGCGCGCTTGAGTGGAAAATGATGAAAGCAATCGGTGACATCACAAAATGATTTCTACTAGCTGAGGTCAGTACATAATGAACAGTATTTTTCGTCGTAACGTAACAATTTAGCACCAACATTTTATTGAAGATATCAATATTCAACGCGAACCAAAATTACGACAACAAAATCAATGTTAAGATACCAAAAGCAGATTTGACATTGCATTTGGCAAAAATTGTCTTCGTGAAGATTATAAGTGAATGCACGATAGCACGCCTAAGAATCTACAGCAATAGTCCGTTTATTTGTGTTGATCTGTCGTAGAGAATTATAGCTACCATACTACAGGTATAGATAAGCAATCGATTAAACGAATTTGGTTTCAGAAACAGATAGCCAAACTAGATGAAAATTTATACTTCATGGCTCAATATTAGGCACCCAAGTTTGAAGGGTCTTTACGCAAATCTGGAGCAGAACAATTATTATCGCGTTTTTCGCCAAGAGCAGATAAGGAGGGTGCGAACAGGGATCGGTTAGAGTTCGACGGTAGAAGCTGAAAAATTCTGTGAGTAAATACACGATATTTTATGGATAAGTAAAAGGAAGGCGAAAATATTTCGTTTTTACAGGATGAGAACATACGCAAAATTCGCACGATCGACTTCCAACAGGCCTTGCAAATCTTCGTGTATCGTTTAAGTCAAAGCATCTTTTTTCAAATGAAGCATTGAATGTGAGGGCTCTTTCCTTTTACGAGGTATGGTATCCTCCCAACTGATCTTTATGGAAAAAGAATTGCTTTTATCATTCCACAAAGTATCTTTTTAGGCCCCAAATCACGAAGAAAAGCAATTCTTCCACCGTCGCAACGCGACAAATCTAAATAAGTATGGTGCTTTCTTGTGTTACGCAGCGAATGCAATATTTGACTAGAGGACTATTGACTGCCGATTGCATTATGATCGGTTTCACACAGGAAATCTGGTTCCTGGAGTCGTTAGTGTTTATGCGCCAACTCTCAATCATTTTGCTCATTGAAAAAATGGCTACTTCAAGACGATTAACGTTTTGGCCTCTGGCCTGACGCACAATTCGGATGTCCTAGTGATTTTTTGTATTAGATGTTACACATCTAGTAACAAATTAGTTCGAATAGGACAATCTCATGTAAACATTCGTATGATGAAAAATCATACTCAGATCGACCAAATTCTGAAATGCAGATATTGGATCTCTTCTACTTAGGACGCGAGAGCGTCCTATGGATGCTCCGATGATTCATTCGATTGAATGAATGTCGTTGTTGCGATACTGAATTAATTGAAATTACCTGATCTGCGTTTTGACTAACGCAGCTTTCATTGTTCCAGTAATTTTCTTTTAGCAAAATATTTCGGACCATCTTGCCGTAGGCCTTCATCATTTGCAACTTAATACAGCCACTTGCATAACGTCAGAATAGCCGCCCAATGGAAATGGATAAAAATGTACAATAAGTCTCTATTGATGCCAATGTTTCCGCGGGGCCACCTGTAACTTCAGTCAAAAGTGTAACAAATAGTTTATGGAGCGCTATACAGGAAAAAATTAAGTAAGCCTCGTCTTATCCACCGCTGACAAATTGTTTGTTATTTATACTAGCAGTAAAGTTCTGCAAAACATGTCCTCTTTTGCAAAACTTAGAGATCGCACTCTGATTTGTACGCTTCGCAATTAGTTCACATCCAAATACGCGGTGGATAAGGAAAAGCACTGGAAATATGTTGCTAATTAGTTGGAAGTAGATTCGAAGATTAATAATCTGATCTGATTATACGTTTCGATACGACACATTAGCAGCAGGCAATACGCTAAGGCAGTACGGACGACATCTTAGGAGCAAATTGTCAATCACTTCTAAAAACTCCTCAATTGGCCACATATCGCAAACGGCATGGCTAGCGATAAGGTGATCTTTCCAAACCGCAACGAGATAGGTATCGAAACGCATCTTTTTATGAAGCAATAGACTTGCAGTCGAATAAGGGACAGCATTCAACCGGAGTTAATAGCCTTTTTCTGAACTTTTCACATTAGGTGAAATATAGGTTCAGATAGACTTTTCAAACCCGTGGCAGCAATATGGAAAGAAATCGATTCCACATGAGTGGGTTTGTGTCATTGCGGTGAAAAACACCCGAAACTATGACACAAACACTCTTTTCAACAACCTCGATAAAAGTTAAATACTGTTTGTTGCGGAGAACTAACATATATGCAAGTATGTATTAGATGTTGCGAACCTAGTAACAAATTAGTTCAGTTGTGACCAGAAGGATAAACCAAAGGCAGCATGAACGGAAAGTATAATCTCATGCACATTCGTTTCGTGCTTACTGGCGACTCAGCAGTAGGAGCCGGTATTACGCCCTTTAACCACTATATATTTGGGTGATGAATGTGGGATAATAGAACCGTACAATCTCCTAGACGAATGTGTAAACCTACAATAGTGAGGCTAACATCATATAAAGTCGTCGAATGAACCGGTAAAATTTTTTAGCATTGGAAGTTCTCATAACGCAACGTACATGTCATTCGAGAAAGCTGTTTATTAAATTTTCGATGGGGTATCGGCTATTATCCTACATTCTTGACCAAAATATATAGTGGTTAAAGGGCGTAATACCGGCTCCTACTGATGAGTCGCCAGTAAGCACGAAACGAATGTGAATGAGATTATACTCTCCGTTCATGCTGCCTTTGGTTTATCCTTCTGGTCACAACTGAACTAATTTGTTACTAGGTTCGCAACACCTAATACAACCTTGATAAAAATTTGCGCTATGCAACATGAAAGGTGAGAACTACATATTTCATCGAAGTAGTCACGAACGGTGAAGGAAGAATAAGCCGCCCTAGGCATGGTTCCTATCGAGAATGTAATGCGTTGACCAAATACAGGCACTCTACCACCGATATAAACGGCCAGTGATTGTTGCTTTTCGAGACTAATCAGTCTCTTTCTATTCTGAGTCACGCAAGATGTTATGGTGCACGATGCTTATATATGAAGTACCAGTTAAAATAGCAAAATTTCTCGTAACATTTAATAATGATTCATCAGTCTTTATTCACACAGGTATGTGTCTGTACGGGCATTTTGCGATTGAATCTGGCGATCGACAATGTTTACTTGTTTCCAGCTTGTTCAAAAATGCTTTGTATGCCATCTTTGTTGAGACCACCGCAACTATCCACGCGGTGTAGAATGATTATAATGACTGGCTTGATGACCGTGAATACGCCGACGATGCTGTTCAGATGGCAGAAAATGCAGACGAGTTTCAAATGAGCATGTGTTGTGCTCAATAATCATCTATACAGCTGCAGCTGCATTTGACAAGTTATGCAAATCGCACTGATATCACCCGCCAACGTCACATAGCACTAAATCCGATATATTCAAGTAAAACATACTGTTGGACCTTCTTATTGTTACAGAGACTTGAGATATATCCAACTATAGCTGCCAGCTTTGTAAATCGATACATTTGTTCGATTTGGATTAAGTCTTTACCGGATTAACATCACAATGGATTACACAGAAGCCAACTTTACAAGCTGACTAATTCCGAAAGGTCGCTTTTTGATGCATCATCAACATAGGCTTTTGATTCGAACGTTGGGTGGAAATGCCACGCCAATTATATCTTATCGGAATAGGCTTATCGACAACCCACCGAACGAGAGATCAAAATTTCCGTTTGTAAATGCTTTTAAATAATAATGCTAGAGTTATGTAAACGAATTATTTGAAACTGCGAGAATTATTCGCGAGTATATTATATATATATATGTTTATTTTGATCAACCACAATAAAACAAACTACTCACTTGTAATAAACGTTATTGATCTAGTTTGTCTAAATCAAAACTTACGGTCACACACAGCATCATTCAACGTGAAGATGGCCTGAATAGCCTCGTGGTCAGAGTAATGCATATCCAAAGTATCTGGAACTTTCCCCAAAGTCTGCTGACAGGATACACAATCAACCTCTATAGATGATACTAAGAATAGAAAATTCATCATGAAATAAAAAATCATATGTGAAATTTAAGGACGCCAGTCCAAAATTTTTAGACTTTTTACACAAAAGTAAAAACAAATACAATCTTCCAACATTTATTAATGGATGTTTAAGCCCCTCGAGCATTGGGTAACAGTACAATCTATGTCGTCGAAGCCGAATTAATTATGCCTATCCACTGAATCAGATTTTTCGCTATATTACCATAGATTGTCCTCATTCAAGCGTCTCTCAGTTATTCAGGATGTGACCAGGTACGGGAATAATAGCGCTAGTTAAGGAGATAATGATCTAATATGTCTGCAGATTCAATTATTTACTAAAATTTCTTCAGCAGTGCGATGAGCGGGATGAGTAATTAGTTTTTCAAGGCAGTGTTACATGTATTGCAGTCAAAGTTCTTAACTAGACTCGACGGGGATGACAAATCAGCGTGTAGTCCAATTGACATGTGTAGTCAATATATTTTGCTATTAGTGCTTTTGAATGCTCAGCAGGCAATGATTTAGTCCAAACTTAGCGAATGCATGTATTTAGGAAGCTCTCCAAGCGATGGCAGTTCTATTTGGTAATCTTTCAGTATCCCAACTAAATAAAGAGGGACGGTTATACACTGATAACGGTGCACACAAACGTCGCTTTATTTGCAAGTATGTATTAGGTTTTGCGAACCTAGTAACAAATTAGTTCAGTTGTGACCAGAAGGATAAACCAAAGGCAGCATGAACGGAAAGTATAATCTCATGCACATTCGTTTCGTGCTTACTGGCGACTCATCAGTAGGAGCCGGTATTACGCCCTTTAACCACTATATATTCGGTAGAATATATTCTATATAGCCCATAAATACCATGTAAGGGCCTATATTTCGAGGATAAGTAATCCTGAAGAAAGTGCAATAAAATATGCGACAAAACGTGTGCAAATAATGGAATCTATTGGGTTCAAAGAAAATTCGCTCTATGAATAACGTAATCAAGTATTTATGCCTATTATTGTCTTACTTAATGTATGACCAGTAATTCACTTTAAAGTCAAAGTGTGGTGTATTCAAATTGATGCATGCGCTTCGTGCCTACTGGCCAATGACAAATAGAAGGAACTACGTCCCAACCGACTAAACAGTTCTGATTCTTTATCAGTTAAATTATCACTAGATGTCTTATACATAGAAGTATTCTTTTATATTAGGCGATACAATCAAAAGCTATGCCACAGATGTAAACAATAGCATACCATAGTGAATAGAAACATTTAGACTTTCGCATTTCGTTATAGATAATTCGCATCAAATAGGATTAGCAATTAAAATAGGATTTACTCTGGCGATAGAACAAAAAGCAAATATATTCAGGTAAACATTCTCATAATTTACGCATAGCTGAATATATTAACAACATAAATTCCACAGAATGAATTCTTCTTCTTTAAAGTAAATTCATATGGGATCTATTAAGAAAGTAACAAAGCACGTCTAAACTAGACGCTGTTGTTTATTGCAATCAAGAACGAGTTACTCGTTGATCTAAAAGTTGTCTTTGTAAATATAACGAACTAAATTGGCAGCGATTATAACAGTTTGATTTAAAATTAAAAAGCTTAATGACAATAGTGGCATTAAAAATTTGTCACAGTAAATTTTAATCAAATGTTGATAATTTTCAGTGGATATCTTATATCGTTTACAAACCGTAGTTCAGCTTTCTCCATGCATTTTTAGTCTGTTGGTGTCAGCATTGTACTGTGTGTTATTAGAAGCCTGATGAAAGAACTGGTATTAAAGTTCCGAAACTTTGTCAGTCAAACAAGATAATATCGTACTTTATTTCTAAAGGTCAGTACGAATAATGTGGAAAACTTCGGAGTGAGAGGACGAATCAGCAGCCAGCCACTATGAAGATGAACTTAATGGGTACTTGGAAATGGAGATCAAACGGATCTTTGCGGAATTGATAGCACAAATCTATCACCCACAAAAGAAAACCATCGTACTCTAAATGCACGAACGTCTTTTTTATTTAGCTGGGGAATGAAGACGTTGCATACAACAACTTCCGCTATCAATAATTCAAAGCTAAAAACGCAAAATAATTACGCATGGCAAAAGCTGGTGTATGCAGCATCCCTAGTCCTCTGATAAATACATAAACGAAGTTCGTACATGATTTGAATATAATGTATTTATTTGGGTGTGTGTTGATGTTTACCTCAGAATATGCATTTCCCACTTCCCGTTTGTTATAAAATAATGCGTGTTTAATCAAACTTGACTATATAAAGCACCAGCTATTAAAGTAGAATTCAGTTATGGCGAAAAGAAAATGGCATGTTTTAAACTGTGTTGTACATATCTGATTTATAGTAAATCTATGTTTCAACACACTATTTTTATCTCAATCGAACTTTAAAAATATGATATATTAAAACATACACAAATACGTACACAATCCAGGTCTATACAAGACAAAGTCCACACGGATACCATTACCATAATGGTTTGTCCACTCTTTGTTCGCAAATGGATTTGTACTACGTTCACAGCTGCAGCCTTTCAGTTCCAATTCATGTTCTGATAAATCTGGAAAGTCGCGTTTGGCCTTTAAACAGGAATGCATGGGTTAACATTTAAAATTTATGCTTCAAAACTTAAATTTGTGAAATTCGATGTAATTGGTAGATGATTAAGAAAGTTCTGGTTACAAGTCAACGTCTATAAATTTAATAGCTAAACACTGGTAATAACCTACATGAACGTTGTAAAATAAGATTAATTATAATTGAAATTTGATCATATATGCTTTATTGTACAATTTCTCAATGATAGTTTATTGAGCAAAAGAACTGAAAGTAATCACATATGCTTTAAAGAACAAAAGAGCTAATAGTTGAGTATTTTAAAAGTCTACTTGTCTGAAAAATTTAGAAAGTGATAAATAAAGATATAAACATGAATCAATAGCCATCAATGCGTCACACAACCCAAAAACGATGAATAAAAATAAAGACCATGAAAAATTAAACTTGGCGGAGTAACTGTTTAAGTAATAAACTTACTTAAGCAAAAACGAATATGCATACAATTATGTCAATATTTTACATTGATAAAACCAATAAACATAATGTACAACGATAGCACATTTATTTGAAAAGGACAAGCCCATTTATAGACTCGCTTGTGTATATTTTGGCGAAAACATCACGATAGTGCTACTCATAAAACATGTTTTACTTATTTTTTAAGTAGACAGATATTCACATGACTATAAGCTAATAAATTATTCTAAATTAACTTTCATTATACATAAGTGGTATGACTGCATAAGTTAAAATGATTAAACTATGGCGTTTTTATGCAAGGTCAGAGATTCAATTAATATTTTCTTGGGCACGAACACAAGCATTGCAAATTTGAGATTATTCACGTCTCAAAATAACCCATCACTACCAATAGTAAATTGAAACACAAACAAAATCATCCCACTTTTTACAGCGTATGTAATATTTTGTCATTCCTACTTTAAGTATTGTGAATTAGAGATCCAACATAACATGCAACTAACGATTGCCATGCTGAATTTTATTAAATTTTTTTAGCCAAAAATTTGTGAATCACACTTAATATAACCATAGGAATTATTTAAATATCTTTAAATATTCAGGTTATGATTAAACAAATAAGAATTAATAAAATTATTCGCAAATGATTTCGAGTATATACTGAAATAAATTACAATAAGTACACTTACACAATCTAACCAGGCATCACAAAGTTGCAATGATGACTGAATAAATTGTAGACCAACTGTATCAGCTTCTAGGTTGAAGTCTCCAGCCACTAAAACAAGATCAGCAGCTGCCATGCTTGACTCAATCAAGTCAACTAGTTCAACTACCTGCGCCATTCGACTACCTTCATATTGATCATTCTCACGCATCAGACTATAACGTGCCAGAAACTAGCAAATATAAAAACTTAGCTGCAAATAATTACGTACTTTAAGGGAAATTAAACAATGAAAACAACTTTAAGTCCAATAACTGATATGGGAAAAAATATCATTATAAAATGCAAAACATTAGAATTTAAAATTCATTTTGAACTTCCGAAAAACCATATAAACATCAATTAATTTGATATGCATAGCTAATTTCCTATAAACGGTCAGGAATCGCATTTGGAATAAAAGCAATAATGAAGACATAGCAAAAATAGAACAAAAACACCAAAGTACTCAGTTACAACCTGTACATTGCGATAGGCTAATTACAATTAGATTGGTGATTATATGAAGTACGATAATTTGATTTAAAGTTCTGTTATCACCACTATAGCAAGCAATGATTGTTAAAGTATATAACTTCTATACATGTGGCGGCTGCAAAATATTAATGTCCGAGATTGCATAGAAATTGTGCATCTGACATTTCCAGTCAAGTACAATTTATGCAAGACCACTAGATATGCGGGCCTTATATGTAATGTTGCTTAACTTATATATGCTTTGCAGGTTGATTCTCGCAAGACAGTTTACCGTCGTGCTCTGATGATCATTATAGAAATTCGAAACGTGTCAGTACGGGTGATTGATTGAAGTTCTGTTATGATGTGCTGCAAGTTAGATGCAATATAATTGCTGTTTATATCAAGCCTACAAACTTGATTGCAAAAATATCAATATATGTTAATTTTTCTATATAGGGAATTCACCAGCTGAAATAATTAATGAACAAAATGTTAAAAACGGTGAATTTTAGGATGCCATAAACAAAAAGGATAGGGATCATTAAAAAAGCATATGCTAAACGTAAATATAACGGAACACCTCTATGCAATCGACTATTCCAATATTGTTTGTTTATACATATACACTAGCTGCTCAGATATCTATAAAAGTAGGGCTGTCCAATAACTGAGGAATCGAATCAACCAGCATTTATATTGAACGAAGTCATCAAAGAGGACGGCATGTCAACAATAATGAAATACGATTGGCATAAAAATCATATTTCAAATCAGGCGGCTTATCGGTGCTTGTCAAATAAAAATAACAATGAGCTATGTATTGGAGAAGCCGCTAGTTGAAATGTTGCATCTTTGTAGTCAAACAGACAAACAAATTTGTACACAAACTATATACACGGATGTGAATATACAGACATCTACACATTTGATTGTACCTCCGACTTAATATATACCTCCGATTAATTCCACTATGTTTGAATAAATTTTCCATATTATAAACATTGCATGCCTCGAGTCCAATTCAAGTACCGCAGCTCATCTCATCAATATATGAACAGTTGCTCAACTAGTACAAATCGACGATGTAGTACCTACACTTGTTCGACTCATCGGTGTTGAACAACATGGCGCTTCCATTAGCTCATGTTGATACTAGCTATTATAACTGCAGTTAACTAAAAATAAAACCGAGGCAGTCCCGTTAATGATAGCTTTTTTAACCGTTGTGAACGATTATAAGATTGTGCGAACGAAATTTGAAACTAGTCAGTATAGGGCTAATATGTCATCCGTATTCGCACTACTTTAATGAATCAAAATGCTCGTGATAATCATATGCTAGACAGCGGATAACGAATGTATTCGACTTGTACATACTACGTGTTACTCCACGAACCACCGTATTTGTTTCAGCAATATATGCAATCAATATATGTAAAATAATTGTCTTATATTCGCTCAAATACTTCCAATTATGGACTGTTTGTTCTTTGAAGGTAAATATATTGTTTTGATACAACAATCAAGCCGCAAATCGTAACTTACATGCAAGGCGTATAGATGAATACGGCGCTGTTTTGGCGAATTTATAGTTAAATATGCACATCCTTTCCCTAAAAACATTTCACCATGTTTTAAGTCATTCGGGTAACCGTTTGAGGCGAATACATGGCAGAAAGATTTCGAAATGGTCCATTTTGAAAATACGCAGATACCACTGCCGATAGTGCCACTGAAATATAAATTATTAGATTACCCACTAAAGTATACCGAATAATGGTAATGTTGCTGTAGTCTGCTTTTCAAGTAAATAAAATCATGATGGTTCCATATCTCAGAATTAAAGGAAAAAAGTACCTCTTGGAGAGAAATAATATCATAAAAACCTTTTGACAGTTCATCTGCCAAATGCTTTAACCGTTCATCTTTAAACTTGGATAGATAGGGTACGCCCCTTAAAAATAAATAATAGAAAATCTAACCATACGTTAAATGTTAAGAACTTAATCTCTTCCATTATCAAATGCGCGGAAACCAACTAGCACACCAAGGTCAAATATACCAAACATACATATTTAAATGATTGACTAAAATTATATAAAATTCCAAGCATTCATATCATATTTGAAAATAAAATTATTGTTTGTTTATAATTTTGTATGTTTATATTTTCAATTTTTAGAGGCATGTAATATTTTATAATATATATTAAATAATAAAATTTAACTACACAGTTTTCACCTATAAATAATTGATGAAAGGCAAATTACTAATTTGTTTAACTATTTTTTTATTGTTTTTTATTCTGTAGTTGTAAATATTATTATAGTTATAATGTATTTTATTGTAATTAAATTTATTATATTAGCCAACAATATGAGTAGGCCCGGAGAAAATCTTGCGAATAATTATAAGATTCCCGACTGGTAAAGTTTAAATATTATATGTTTTTGTTATTATTTTGCACTTAGAAAGATGAAAAATATTTAATTTTATGCGCATTCGAGCATATAAACTAGTTAATTGATCAGCTTTATGTTGTGATAAATGCCATTTGTACACACAATTCATATGATCAAGCTTTTTTCAATTAAGTATATTATTTTTACTAATAGAAAGATATAATTTAATATTTTTCAATCTGTATTTATGAAATAATTTTTTTTGAAATGTAGAATTGTATAGTTGGAAGTTAAACAACAATGACATCAACACAAAATTATAATATGTGTAGTCCCCTAACCTGTTCGTGTCTGAGAGCGCCATAGATGCCAGATCGCTTGAAGTCCTAAAATTTACAGTAGAGTCTGATATGCTTATATTTCCATTCGCATCTGCTAGATTCAAATCCGCAATATCCTGTACTAACCCACTTGTGTCCTCAAATTTCATATCGGTCTCCATGTCTGGTTAGTTTAATAATTAAATCGACACTTAATGTTAGGCAATCTCTAAGTGCTCCTACGAACCAATCTACATAACTAGAAGCCCAATCAAGACTACTTGGAGTTTCTATTAGAAGATCTCCAGGCAACCTTAATGGTTCTCCATAAACCAATTCTGCTATGGAAGTTCCTAATTGTGCCCTATATCTGTTGCGCATGGCGAGTAGTACTATAGGAAGATCGTGTATCCAGCTTGTTCCACTAGTACACCTTAATGCAGCTTTCAGTTCACGATACAGCCTTTCTACCATCCCATTCGCTCGTGGGTTGTACGCGCTAGTATGTAATACAGTGGTTCCCATGATGTTGATGGATCTTACGAAAAGCTCGGACATAAATTGACTACCGCGATCACTAGTGACCTTTTCCGGAACACCATAACGCGATATCCAATTATGTAGAAACGCGAACAAGACTTCTTGCGCTGTCATGTCTTTTAAAATCGCCACTTCGAATTGACGACTAAATCTATCTACCATAGTCAGCAAGTTTTTGTTCCCATTTACTTCAGGCCTCTCGACAATGTCTATGTGTACATGTCTGAACCGTCCGATTGGTATCCCAATATTCTTTATCTCGTTTCTGTTATGTCTCCACACTTTACACGTTTGACACTTGGCACAGGCTCTTACTCATGTCAGTATGTCTTTAGACATGTGCGGCCATACGTATCTGTCGTTGATCAATCGAATGGTGGCTTTAATGGATGGATAACCCATGTCATGTAACACTTGGATAATCTTGGCCCGTAACTCCAACGGCACATATGGTCGTGGTTGAATTCTAGACATTTCGCATAACAACCACTTGCCAATTATGATCTTACGCACATATTCTGGCCTTTTGGACAAAACTAACGTGAAGGGATCCGATCCTTGCGCTTCCTCGATTTGACTAACTAAATCATGCATTGAATAATCTAAACTCTTCAACGGACCTTGAAATATCAGCTCGACATCAGCTTCATTCGGTCGGCTAAGCTCATCGGCTACCACATTCTCCTTACCAGCAATATGAGACACAGTGAAATTGAACTCTGCTAACCGTGTTATTTGGGAGTTTACTCTACGAGAGTAATTAAGCCTAGCTGTTTTACCAAGTATGCTGATCAATGGCTTATGATCGGTCAATAACTTAAACTTATGTACGTCTAAGTAATGCTCGAAGTGTAGTACTGCGGCATACACTGCTAGAAGCTCTTTGCCAAACGTATAATAACGTTTTACTCGATCATTAAGCTTACGGCTATAAAACCCAATCGGTCTTACTACGTCCTGACCTCTTTGCTGTAGCACTGCCCCTAATGCAACATCTGAGGCATCTTTGATTAGCTCGAAAGGTTTTTCCCAATCTACAGGTGCTAATGTGGTTATGTCACTTAACATTTCCTTGGCCTTTTGGAATTTTTCTCGGTCTTCTGGACTCAAGTTTATAGGCCAAGACTTCTTGATCGTGCTCTTTTCACGAGTGAGATGGCGTGTTAACGATCCAAGAATTCCGGCTAGACCTGGAATGAATCGACGGTAATAGCTGATCATGCCCAAGAACCTTCGCAACTGGCGTACAGTTCGGGGTTCCGTTACGTCCTTTATAGCTTGGATCTTATCTTCCAAAGGTTTAATTCCGTCTTTGGAAAGTATATGACCAAGGTATTTAACTGAAGAGCAACCGATATTACTCTTATTAGGTTTGACCACTAATCCATATTGTTCCAGCCTGGTCAAAACCGTTTCCAAATGCGTACGATGTTCATTTCGTGAGCGACTAAAAATTATTATGTCGTCTATATATACTCTCGCAAATGGACAATTCTGAAGGATTTCTTCAGCCAAACGCTGGAATGTCTGACTGGCATTTTCAAACCAAAAGGCATTCGAAGAAATTCATGCGATCCCCCTCCTGGAAATCTGACTGCGGTGAGTGGTATCAAACTTTCTTCCATTGGTACTTGATAGTACGCTTTCTGGAGATCTAAAGTTGAATAAACCTCATATCCCATTATATCTCGGAGCAAAGTACTCTGGTTAGGGAGAGGATAAGAATCACCCTTCGTCACTGAGTTTAATAGACGATAATTCCCACAAACCCTCCATTGACCCGGTTCAGGTTTGGGAACTACCACTATTGGGGAAGCAAAATTGGAATTTGACCTTCTACAAATCCCCTCTTCGCGCAATTGGTGAAATTCTGACAAAGCAACCTGCTACTTGTGTTGTGCCAATGGTTGAGCATTCGGTGAACAAGACAATGAAGCCACCAATTCTGTCTGGTGTTCTACTCCTGTCTTCAAACCTATCCTTTTGGCACTGAAATGTTGAAACACTGTTAGGTGCTTCTCGATTATATCGGAAAAGTCATGTGCGACCGTTGGACGAGGTAAAATAACTGTTCTAACTGCCGATGTGTTAGACTCAGTAGGTGTTGATATCCCTACGCCTTCTGCGATAGTCCTAGCCTTGGGGTCTAATGTCAGCTTGAAATGTGTCAAGAAATCCATGCCAATATGGTCCTTGACATCGGCTACTAGAAAATTCCATCGGAAGGAAGATTTCTGGCCTAACGTTACCGACATTTCTTTCATCCCTTTCACTCCTATCGGACTACCGTTAGCGGCCCATAGTTGATAAACAAATGTGGGGCAATCTGCTTCCACCACGTCTGACCTAACTATGCTTACCTCAGCACCCGTATCGATAAGAAAATCTAATCCAGATAATTCATCTTTAATAATGAACTTGTTGCTGGACAATCCGGCAATGTTTTCCAGATCTCCGCTTAGTAAGAATCTGACCCTCTTGCCTTCTTCTTCGGTGCTATTTGATCTAGTCGCATCTTTTGCTTTGAGTATGCCTTTTAAAGGCATATCTGGGAGCCTTTGCAATGGAACCCCCCTACGGCTCCTACTAGCGGGGGTTTTGTCATTTTTCCGGTGATGGATTTCTCTCTACCGGTTTTGTGCTTCCTTTCCATCTGGGTCCACCTAATCGCGGGTATATACAATTTTCACCTTGGCACTTCGCACTGCGTCCGTACTCGCAATGTGCCTTACACCATCCGCGTGGCCCTTCGAAGCGTTGACGCGAGTGACTCCCTCGACGTCTAGTATACCTATCCTGACTCTGAAGTTGTGCAATGTCACTACGTAAACTAGCAACTTCTCTACATAAGAAACGCAAGGTTTCTTGTATAGTCAGGTTGCTTTCGGCATCTGCTCTGACTGGCTGCATCGTGACAGAATCTGCTATTACAGCATGTACTTGTGGTTCCTGCTGTTTATACACGCCGTCTAACCCTCTGAGTTTAGTTGGCCAATCAATGCTCATAGTGTCAAATACTTCCAATGTGGTTCTAAGCCTAATTGGTAGCTCAGCTGTGAAAATGGAGTTGACTACATCTCTGGATATATTCAACCTGGAAGCTTTTGTGCAAAGGCGTTCATAAAATTCGGACGGTAATTGACGCCCCATTTTTTCTAAGCGTAATAGTTCGCACATTTGCGCCGATCTTCCAGGCTGATATCTCTGTTGAATTTCAGCCATTAATAACTCAAATGCATTGTACGACTTTTCTTCCACAGTTCTGTCTCTGAAATTTTCCAAGGCATTTCGGAAATTTTCAGGCAATGCCATCCATGCTGCAACAAATTTCTCCATTGGATTTACAATATTATAAGCACTAAATATCATTTGGGCATCTCCGACCCAACTTGAATGTTTTTCAGATTTGTACTGCGGTAGACTTAAAATTCTTGGACTGGCGCGGTCGCCAAATTTTGTAGAGGCCCTAACCTATTCGTGTCTGAGAGCCCCATAGATGCCAGATCGCTTGAAGTCCTAAAATTTACAGTAGAGTCTGATATGCTTATATTTCCATTCGCATCTGCTAAATTCAAATCCGCAATATCCTGTACTAACCTACTTGTGTCCTCAAATTTAATATCGGTTTCCATGTCTGGTTAGTTTAATAATTAAATCGACACTTAATGTTAGGCAATCGGAATGCGAAAGTTGTCTCGCTTAACTTCCCGAACAAACAATCTGGAAGGAGATATTCGTGAACAACAGAATTATCAAATTACCTGTTCCAGAACGTCCCTTCTATGTGTGCTTCAATAACAGAATATAAGATAGTTATAGCAGAAATGTATTGTTAATATGTATCCATTTTACTAGAGAAAAAATGTTAAACTTGCAGCAGACCAAAAGATGATATAACCAGTCGAGTTGCGAGACACTCGAAAACTGAAAATGGCGCACAATTCAAAGTCAAGTATTTAAACAAAGAATGTTTTGGAAAATAAAAAAAAAAAATCTTTTTAAATAAAATTCGTTACAATCAGCCATGGTGGTTTAAATTTATCAGTTAATGTTATTTTACATTTGGCGGAGGATTTATCTTATTCACATATGCTTTTCAATGTGTCTATAAAATCTCTTAATTAAAAAAATCTATATTAATTTATTTGATACAATTGAAAAATTATTAGGCAACAACATAGTTGGCAATTTTACACTTTTCCATTATTTTTTCTTTTGAAAAGTAATAAATAATTTATTTTGCAACGAAGTCCAACTAGCCAAACATTTGAAATTATTAGGTAAAAATCAAAATTAGGATATGTAAAGTTTAATTAAATTGTGACGATAAAAATAAAAAGTTGTGAAAGAGGCATTTTCATCAACTACGTGAGAAGAAAGATTCTATTTGACTAGGTAAGGATCGACTAGATTAAGACTCGTAAAGAGTCTGAGTATCAGTACACGATTTGCCTTCGTCGTATGAACGAATTTTAGGTTGAGTTGGAGGGCGAGGAAGAGCCAGCTACAGACATCGACAGTTGGAATTCTTTGTCGTAATTTTCGAGTTTCTCAATCTCATTATCCCCATGATTCCAGATTAAGAATATGTCATCTAATAATCTGAGATATAAGTTTGGTTTGAGGGAAGATCTCAATAAGGGATTTTATTATTAATAATGCCTGTAAATATTAGCAACTGTGACCGATGATGGTTGTCTCATAGGAACACTTTTAACTTGAAGGTAGAATTCATATTTAAATACAAAGTGTGTAGAGCACATACAAAATTTAAACACTTCCATTATACTCCTTCAAATCATTTTAATACATTATAGTATTTCAGGACATTCCGTTAGACAACGTTGGACAAACTCTAATGCAAATTGCACCGGAATGTTAGTATACATAGATAATTTATATTTACCAATAATGTCAGTAAAGTGATAAGTGTTCTTTAATGTATAATCTAAAAATAAATGTATTTTCTTAGTCTATGGCATAGAAATTTGGACATTTTATGAGTTGAAGAATTTTGAAAATTCATTATTAATCTAAGTGGATTATTTTGTTTATGAATCTTAACAAAACCTTAGATTCTGGGAGGGATTGAGACACTTTTTATTAATGCGTTTCAAAGTACTGAAGCAAATTCCCTAGACCCAATCATTTGATTGATTAAAGTCTTAATCTCACCTTTTAACTTATCAGCTGGGTACTTATTTATTTTATGATAAACCTCTTTATTATTTAATTGCACATACATCTTATCATTATAATCCCTCTGGTTCATTTGCACCGTTGTTCCACCTTTATCTGCTTTAAGGCATATTGCCTTATTATACAACAAATTCGATCTCAAGATATTTGTGGATTGAGATATACCTTCATCATCATCATGTCCAGCCATACAAAAATCAAGTGACTAATATTTTACTGCCATATAACCATAAGGAGTGAAAAAGTATATAAGTGAATTTAGACAAATTATTATTGAGATTTACGAGAGAGAGGGAGGCAGAGTGAGAATGAATTCCTTGCTACTATGATTAAATTTACCAGGATAACTCACAGAAATAAGGCACATTAAACCTCTCCACTACACCATTATGGCCAAGTTAGCATTCGGTCAGGGCGAATCAGCAATAAAGCTTCATTGCGGATTTCACTGTATCACGTCATACACAAACCAAACCTTGCAGCTAACTATGCCATGCTAAGAAAAGAAAGCAACGAAAATGATTCTACTAGACATCTGCAACAAGATCGCCACTGAGCTCGATTCGATGCCATATCTCTATGGGGTTCTAACCAAGAACTATGATGCGCACGAAGACCCCATCCTGGCACACGAGTTGGTCCTATACTACCCAATTAGGATGTAAGTGACTTCAATTGTTTCTGCCATTTCAACACCTGTCCACTTTGTTTCTTACGCCAATTTGGTGCTGGATGAGAGAACAGAGCTCTACTGGGCAATCGAAATGAGGGCATACGCAAAACATGGCCGAGCCAACGAAGTTGATGGAGCCTTATTCCTTTTTCTAACGACGAGCTCTTATTTTCAGATCCAAAGAGACGTCTACGGATTTCAACGCTAGTTATTCGTTGTAGATAACCAACATGCGCTATACTTCTCAAACAAAGATGATCGAATGTCTGTAAGAGTCTCAAATCATCAACTCTAAGAAGCCAAGTTTCACTAGCGTATAGTAAGACTGCGCGTACAGATGCATTGTAAACACGACCTTTAAGGCAAAGTGAAATATTCGCGTTTCTCCATAAATGACGAAGGTTCGAGAAAGCTACTCTAGCTTTCGCGATCCGTATTCTCACCTCGTCGGACATATTGCCTACGTTATTGATAGAGCTCCCAAGATATGTAAACCTGTCGACTATGTCTAGATCTTCATTCTGCAGTCGCAACGTTGGAGTGAGTGGTGGGTGATCCTGTAACAGTATCTTACATTTAGAGGGTGCGAATTTCATACCGAAAGACGGAACAACGTCTGTTAATCTATTCAAGGTGGCCTGGGCAGCATCCTGATTGTCGAATAATAGTACGATATCGTCCGCATAGTCAAGATCGACTAGTTTATCGCCCGGGAGAACTTCAACTCCAGCATCCTGAATGTGTGGGAGAGTGTTGTTCATAATAGCATCGATTACAAAATTAAACAAAAATGGGGAAAGTAGACTAATTTTTAATTTTTTGGGGCCTGTTGCTGTCCATGTTGTTTTAATGTTCGCACATTAAATACGCCTATGTTAAAACCTAACCTAGGTTTAATGAATGATCGCCTACTAGAACCATTTTCGATATTTGGCAACCTGGTATTGGGCTCAGTATTATGATCTAAACCAACCATATTTATAGTATCTAAAAGAGCGTTATTGTTAGATTGAGAAGAGGAAGGGGAAGGAAAGGAAGCAGAATCGGAGATAAAGTTGCCTGCAGTAGCCCGATATCGCTTATCCATCCCGAACGACTCTGCAGATAAGGCGGCCCTTTTTATACTGCGCGACGACTGATGCAATATGTAATTATTGTAAGTTTTACTTGTCATTGTTATATGTGGACTGTAAAAGAACATTAGGTCGCCCATTCCTAGTGATGGTTTGTATTCGGAGTTTTCCTCTCCTAGATAGTCTGCCAAATCCGGGTTGATGAGCATTATCTGCCCAGATGCCAGTGGCCAAAGTTTTGGTTGTGGAATTTTTACTTGATAATATTGATGGATTTTCAGTAGTTTTATTAACTTGTATTTCCATTTAATTAATTTTTAGGGCAGGTAAGCCACCTCCCGGTCTTCATCTTGACGTTCTGAAGGACGGAAAGCTAATTCAGGTAAATTTTTATATATATGAGCTCTCAGAAACTGATGATAGATGAAAAGAAGTGTTACTTCTTCGGACGAAACAGACAACTGTGCGACTTTTCGATCGAGCACCAATCATGTTCTCGGATTCATTCTGTCCTTGTTTGGCATAAATTTCTTAATCGAGCCTTTCTAATCGACTTGGGCAGTGTTCATGGCACATATATAGGCAAGATTCGGCTTGAGCCGAAAACCCCCCAACAGGTTTGTTTTGTCATATTCAATCAATCAGTATAATTATGCCTGAATTTTATAGAATTGTGAAGATTTTTACTCCGTTTACCTTCATTTTGTTTGCAATTGGTATAATGTTGCCTGTATTTCAATATTCTGCATGCATATATATTTTAGAGCGGACATTTATTCATTTTATAATTTTTATTATTGCAATAGTATGACATGCCCTATTGTTCCTTTACTTAAATCGGGGTTGCTAGCTTGATATAAAAACAATTCCATTCTACATATTTTTTTCAGTTTAATGCATTGCACAATCTAGAAATAGAAATTCATACATTAGATCGGTTTCATCCTTATTGAAAACTCTACAGATACTGTTCAGAGTATCACGTTCATAACATTGATTTAAATGATTTTTGTTACCGCCCGCGAAATCAATTATCGTTTAATTAAAATTAATTTGTATAGTAAAATATCTATCTAATTGTCATTTAGCTGACTTTGGATAAATAACACAAATTGATGTGAAATTCATAGTAGCATGAAATTATGTTTTTTGGTTATAGTGTTCATGAATTTCTATTTAATTAATTGAATATTAGTTGGTGTGTTGTGTTATTTATATTTGTTAAAGCATTCGTACGTGTGGTTTATGGTAACTTAGGTTTTGACTTGCGTGTTGGGGAATGGTCAGGTAACGAATGTACATGTTTTTATACTTTTTATATCGATTTTTCTATTTGTCAGATTGTTGTGCTTCTTTGTGCAGCTAGCGACAGGCAAGGACGTGTATTTAGTAATGTTGGTGGCTTTTTATTTGAGATATGTATGTTAATCTGTTTCTTCTTTGGCTTTTTTGTTGGGTCCAACAATTATTTTGAGGATAAAATAATTAAAATTTGTAAATAATCTCTTGATGTTGAAACCATCAAAATATGTCATGTGCGTTTTCAATAAACCTGTCCACACTACGTATAAAGTTTGACTCCATCCCAATAAACATACATATACGCGTTAACACCATCATTATCAAGAGGAAAGTTACATCAACCGAAATTATTCTGCCGCAACTCTAAAATTTAGGGTAATGTGTGGGTTGTAGATGAACACTAGGTTGCTCATGTCTTGTCGATAAAAAAGATTATCAGTCTCAAACACAATGGATTCTACGTTAGAGAGGGGTAACATAGGCTTTAAGAACTTCGTTGTGTATATATGTACTATGGTGAGGTATGCTCTGCACCAATGTATGCAGCGTCGCCAGTCGAGTTGTTCATGTCTTCGTGAAATAATGGAGCATATAAAAGTGGCATACATTGAAAAAATCCATTATAGAATCACAATTCAGGCCGCGACGCAAAAATTGCCGGCTGTACGATGGAAGAGCTCTAGTCAGTTGTACTATAATATTATTCTGCGCTTCACTGATACTAACGAAACGTAATGCTATTTCTCAATAGCTTGATTAAAAGATGTCAATTTATTCAAAGCTTTATATCTAAATGTAGTTTACTCATTATAGAGCTGAATTATTCTCTTATTATTTTTAAATAGGTTCCCATAGATTCAGAACTACATTTTGGCGCATCAACACGTATCTATGTGCTTCGCGAACGACCAACATCTTTGTACGCATTGTCTAATTCAACTGTGGATCTAGCGCATGACACTGGAAAAGAGGCTGATATTTCATCAGTTTCGGAAAGCCTGCTCGGTGCTTGTGACAGTCACTCTTCTGGCACTGATGGGGATCACTATGTTACCATTAATTACGGACACTTACCACAATCAGAAGTAGAGTTAGACAATTTGACAGAATTTAACACAGCACATAATCGACGCATATCATCACTAGCTGCAGAACTTTCCGCGACAGCAGCCGCAACCGAAATGGCCAGACGTGCGGCAAAGAGACGCCGCAAACCAAGTCAGTATGTACACTTTAATGATCAAGATGAACTAATCAATCCAGAGGATATTGATCCGAGTGTTGGAAGATTTCGCAACCTCATACAGGAAACGTTTATACCTAACAAGGTTTGTGACTAAAACCGTTGGCACAATAAATTACACCAGTATTTAGCATGTTACAGGGATCCTAGAAATGTGGAGGCGCATGTGCCAGTTTAGTTTAGTAACTTATAAGTAAAATATTTAAAGTAAACATATCCAACGAGCATAAAAGCTGGAACTCAAGATATGTTATTTACAATACAGACCGCGTAATATTGTACAGAATATTAGCCGCAGGCTTTGAGACTGACGTTTCTTTCCTATTATTAGTGTCTAGAACTTCAAGTGTGAAATGCACTCATTGACAAACCGGTTGGCTATCATTTCTTTCTAAATAATTGGCTAGTTAATCCAGCAAAACAAATACAGCCCTTGTTCATAAGAATTATACCATTTACTGCGCATAACCACGAAAAATAGAATGAAATCATATAATAATATCACCATCATGAACAACTATAAATAATTGTTATTAACCGATGCTTTACTACTACATAAGAAATAGGAATAAAAATAGGAAAAAATTGGTAATAATAATGTTGAAAAAACTAATTTACACAAATAATTATTAAAAAATTGATTTATGGAGGAAATAATTTTGCTTAGATTTTTTCCCCCTAGATAGCACCAAAATGATGCAAAATAATTCTCTAAGCAACACAATTATGGTCAAGAAGCTTTAAAACAAAGCAGCATTGACAATAACGACTCCTTGCCTTTTTTACAGTATCGCTTCATAAGCATGACCGAACCTCGCAACTAATGCTAGAAACTTGCAATAATATGACCACTGAGCTAGTCTTGACGCAATGTCGCGTAAGGTTTCCAACCGAGAACTATGATGCGCACGTGATCCCATCCTGGTATACCAAAAAGTCCTATTTTTGATATCACCAATATTAGCTGGGTCGTTTATGAGGATTCCCTCAGAGTTTACTTCTTCTTTATCATCCAGCCTAGACTTCACTATCCCTCACTCTGCAATTCGGGTGTTCACTTTCGCGAATAATTGTCTTACTATGTTTTCCAAACCGACGGACAAAGACATTTTTGCTCACCACAAATTGTCTATTTTTAATTATTTGTAGGAGTTCCGTCGTATAAAGCGCGTACATTTAGTAAAACTAAATCCAAGTTATTATTATTTCGTGTTCACTTCTGCGGCTCGAATACTGTTTTCAACATTGTTCCGATTTCGTGCATTTCTTCAAAGACTTTCTTTGTATTCAGATCAGCAATTAATAGGTCTGTTGGAGTGTTCTCGGCGTCAAAGGTGTCTTCTGCTACATATATACCACCCAATTTTATTTTTTTTTGACTTAAGCTGTTTCTGTCATGTCATATTATGCACACATTTTTTCTTACGCGAATCTGGCGCTGAGTGGGCAAACGGAGCTCTACTTGACATTCGAATTTAGGGCATACACAGATTGTGACCAAACCAACTTAGTTGATCGAGTCTTATTTTTTCTAACGCGGAGCACTTGTTTGTCGATATAAAAGTACGTCTACGAATGTCAGCGTTGTTTATTCGTTGTTGGTGACCTATATGTTCTTTGCTACTCAAACAACGGTGGTAGAGTGTCTGTAAGCGTCTAAAGTCATAAACTGTAAGGAAAAAGTTTCACTGGTGTATTGTAATACTGCGCGTACAGATGCATTGTAGACGCGACCTTTAAGGCAGAGCGACATAGTCGCATTTATCAATAAATTGCGAAGGTTGGAAAAATCTTTTCTATCTCTCACGATTTTCATACTCACCTCGTCAGGTATATTGCCTTAGTTATTGTTAGAGCTGGTAAGGTATGTAAACCTGTCAACTGCGTCCAGATCTCCATTCTGCAGTCGCAGAATTGAATGAGCGGTGGGTGATCCTGTAAGGTATCTTACACATAGGGACGCGAATTTCATACCGAAGAAAGGAAAAATGACTGCTGATCTATTCTATGTGGAAGTTTGGAAATGGCTCATCTAGCTTTTAGGAAGCATAGATTCACATTGTCACTCATTTTGTTTAAGTTGTCTATAAAATACAATATATACAATCTGCGTAACTTTTAAATCAATTCAAATCTTCACCATGGCGATGCAAATTTGTAGAGAGTAATGTGGGATCCTGTAGTGGTATCCTGCATTAAGAGTTTGAATTTCATACTGGAAGACCAATCAACTGTCTATCCTTGCAAAGTAGCCTGGAAAACTTCTGGTTTGCCAAATTTTAATAAATTACCGTCTACATAGTTAAGGTCGACTAATCTACCACTGGGAAGAACTATTGTCGCCTGTATTTTTAATATATGGATGGGTATAGTTAATAATGACATATATTAAAAATTGAATAAAAATGGGGGAAATGATTCTTCAAATTTTTGTGTGCGGTGTATCCATCAAATTTTATGCATCAGTGTTTACCTTTCATGGTTGCCAGATTAACATTTGATATTGCAGATCCATACCAAACGTTTTGATTACAACAAGTATACAGTTATGACAGGATAAACGGTAATGACAGTAACAACTCCAGAAATTTGGTTATGGATGCAGGTATAGATGAATTTTATTGATAAATATTATTACATTGCTTAAAGTTGTTCTTTCACACATATTGGATATGGCGAATTTACTTCATATCGTGGTATATATATATATATATATATATATATATATATATATATATATAATATTTGAATTAAGTATATACTTGAAAAATTGTATATTTCTCCTATTTTGATAATAAATTATCGAAGCAATAATTAAAGGTTTCTGGCTTGATTTTATAAATTGTGCTGGAGTAATCCCGCCGCCTTGGGTTCCATTCTCACAAGCAGAAATTTTGATAGTATTGAGGAATTGACCAATAACAAAAAATAATTGCCAAGTAGAATTATTTAATTTAATGCCATATGCGGCATATCGGCCGTTATAAAATTTGTTATTTAAATGTTCGAGTTATAGTCGGCTAATTCAACACTTAGTTTGGTTTAATTAGGTTTATGATTCAATTTCATAAATTGTATAAATCATCAATAAATTGCAATGCTTTTGAGTTTAAATGGTCTGTTTTTATGCTCTTGTTACAATTAGCGTATTAAAGGCAACCACGAAGGTGCCAATCTCGGTGTCTTGGATGATTCATTTAATGAAAATGTTGGTGGTATTGGAGTCAACATGAATGCTCATCGTGGCCATGAACATATGCCTTATACTGGTGCAAATATCTCAGCTTTGGCTGGCCCCAATAGTGAAGCGGCAGCTGCAAACCTTTTATCGCCCAGTGCACGTTTAGCGACAAGATTAGGACTGCCATTGCCAAACTTAGCGCCTGATGTTACCGAAGATGAGTTAAAAAGACAGCCAACACTTCCTTTGTCGATTAGACGGCTTCACGTTAAGGTATTTTTTCAATACTTATAACTTTATTGTATCACGTAAATTATTCTCTGTAAGCTGTTTTTATTTTGGTCAGAAACTAGTTTAGCTATATCAGATCATGAATTGCGGGGTTTCTATTCAATCAAATTTGCTGATGTCAACGAAACACAAATTTTGAACTTTATTTACTAGCTCACTCGTCATAGCAAGCTTTTGCCAGTTCAATGTACTGACGAGTGTCGACCATTTTCATTCCCAAAACACAACGGAAAAGTGGCTACCGCGGTTCGAACCAAGATCAGTTTATTTGAAAAAAACCGAAACACGGCTGTCGTCCATTGTGGTCCGAAATAGATTGTATTTAACTAGATTGATGACTTATCGTGAGTTAAATTAGCGGTTTGTTGCTTTGCACTATCAGTTTCACAAAGATCTGATTGATCACCATTTCCCAATACGCATCTGTTTTGTCTTCGATCAGACTGGGTGCGTATTCGTCCCTTGTTTCTCAAGACTTCCACATCATTCGTATTAACCATTGGAAATGCGATGTTATCCAATCTTATTTTACTTTTACGATGTTTCGGTGCGTTATTTCCAGCACCACCATCATCAGGCCACTATACACAGCACAATACTCACAATAGCAGATTTAAGCAAATGTGGTCACACCACCCGCGGACGCAACTCGCGGTAAGTCATCATATAAAGCTCGTACTGCCCCACACCACTTCAAAACTTAACTAGATTGTCTGATGCAAATTCTTTAAATCAAGTTTGCGAACTTGAAATAAATACCAATCCCTTTTTAATTAACCAGTCGAAGCACTATAGAGCAAAACTACCTTCAATAACACGTAATGACTCATTTCGACCTTCCATGATCACCGTCAGATTACGACGGAAAACTGATAAGCGAGGATCAAATTTTCTAGTTTTGGTATGTTGTGCGACTGAGTGAATAGAATTTTAGACTTTTGCTAATTTCAATAACATTAATTTTTTATCAACTATAATATTTTAATATTCATTTTGGCTTTCCTAACCTCTTAGTCAGTTTTCCGTTTAACTCTGATAATAAATAAGTGTTCTCTACGCATCAGTACTAGAAAAAATGTATTTCTGGAAATTGTTATCGCTACCTGTGCAGTCCATGCTTGCCTAATTGATAACTTAGCTGACAGCTATTATTGCAATGAGATGAATTCATTATGGAAGCAGTCATCACTATTTTTTATTATAGAACAGACACCACAATACATGGGGAAGTGGTATTGAAATGAACATTTATATAATTAAATGAACATTGGTTGCGCGGGTGGTGATAACAATTATTATAATCAAGGTTGCGGTCTTGATATAAACACCTGACCCATTAATTACTTACATATGTCGGTATAAACTAAGAATTGTATAGTGTAGAAAAGGCAATTCATCCAGTAGACCGGTTTCGTCCTTATTGGGAACTCATCAAGTACTGGCCAGTATTTGGCGCGGACAGGATACGAACCTGGGCACGTCTGCTTCGGAATCTGGTGCTCTAACCACTGAGCTATCCTGCCGCACACTACACTACACACACAATTTTCAGTTATATACTAACTAATGTAACTTGGTTAGTCAATTTTTCCTTTAGGTGGAGCTCATATGGCATCCATTTTGACCCAAAGTTCCAACTAACCATCCCCAATCTGTCATTACTGAACAGACACCACATTACATGGGGAAGTGGTATTGAAATGAACATTTATATAACTAAATGAACATTGGTTGTGCGGGCGGTGTGCATTTTACAGCAGGGTGGCTCCAGAATGCAACTTTGATTTAATTTAGCCTTATCTTATGTTATAAAGATATATTGCCTAGTTTTATTCAAGTCTGATTGCTAAGATAGCTAATTTTTTCCATGTTCCCGTTATTTTATTCTCTTAATCAGTGTTCATTTAATCTTATGTTTAAATCATGGCGTTCTCGAGCTATGTCATTGGTATTAATTTCCCGTTATCATTTTTTTCTCCTATGATATACTCTTCTGCTATAGATGCAGTTGCGCGCTGGATTCTATAGCTCGAAATACTTAAAATAACGATAATTCTAAATATTTCTTGCTTTCATGAGTCAATTAATCCGAAACGTCTGGTGCTGTTCGCCGTACTACAAGCCTGTTAAAACATTTTTTTCGGTTGGCCCAAGCCTCATGTGTGCTACCGTCTAATAAGGTTGCTTTGACATCTTCCTAGTCAGTCGTTAAATGCAATTTCGGTGGATAACTGGAGCCTCAGCTGACAAAATACAGCTTTTTTGTACCCGAATTAATCTAATATGGACAACGATTATTTTATCTCGGCGTATCGTACTCTCACTAAACAAGATATATTAGAGTGGACATGTTTATGCAGGAATTTTACCTCTAACAGAGTCCAATGGCGGGCCTGGTTAATCTGATTTATATGTTTGCTCTTCTGTCACACATCTGTAGAAATTGTATGAATGATTGCCTGAGTGTTTCAGTTGATTAAATCTCACTTATACGTAATTTATAAAAATTACACATGTTTTTCTCTCAACCAGTATTTTTAGCGAACTACTTCACAAATCTAATTGCTTTATGGTTTGGTTTGTGCGTTTTTAAGGCTTTTCCCCATGATAAGTCAAAGCAAGGAATCGGTATGTCTGCTGAGGATATTCTCTATGAGTCTGATGAATCCGAACGTATTGACGAGGCCCTGGAGTCAGTCGGGGGTAAGGCAATTGGTGCATATCGTGGACGGTCAAAGCCTGCTGATCAACTAATCGACGAGCCAAGTAAAATTGTTGGCTTTGGTGACATCGCCGTTTCATCTGCTGGTACTAGTTCTGGTGTTAGTGGAGTTGGCAATGCTAATGAGCCAAAGAAAAAGAAATACGCCAAAGAGGCTTGGCCAGGAAAGCGACCCGGTTTCCTTATTGGACCATCTGTTTAGCTGAAAGAATGACAAATAAACGTGTTTTAAAAAATTTCTGTGTAGTTGATCTTCATTTTTGGTTTGTTATACCTGCGATAAATAGGATTTAAATTTACCTACTACGCTATTTATATATTGCGTTGTGTACATTTTATTTTTACGTGGAAGACTAATTTTTGCATAAATTTGCCGATTAAGAAAAATTCTTACTGCATCATTGGTTCATTATTTCTAAAATTAGAATTAGTAATACTTTTTACGTCAGGAATATTTGAAGACAATGCAATGCTGGTGGAACAAACGTTGTTTTACTTAAATAAGACAACTAAGCTCGTCATTCTTTTAATATTTCATTTCTTGCTAATGAACTAATATGTTTTCTCTGCGAGGCATTCTGTTATATTTCTTAAAATTGTAATTTCTTATCTTATGACAATAGTAAAATTATGTGTGTATTATCAGTTGTGATGACCAATATTTTTTTGAAATTTGATTGCGGAGTGTCAGCTTCATATTTTCCAATGCTGCGTTTTGCGTACGCGAGTTATAGCTTTGCACTAACAATTTCACAAAGATCCGATTGATCACAATTTCCATGTCCTTTTTGTTTTCGATCGGGCTAGGTTAGTATGAACGATGTTGAAGCCTTCGGAAGAAAGGGACGAATGTTTTGGGATAATTTTCTTTTTCATGTATAATGCTCTATATTCTGAGTTTACTTTTTACAATACTATGCCTATTTTGCTAAGACATCTGAAGGCGTGTAATGCCTTTCCGTTCTGCTGATAGTCCAACATGTATAAAGGACGTATGCATGAATCTATACGGGTATTTTATATGAAGTGTATAATTAAAAATTTGTCAATAATCATACGAAGATATTTGTTATTATTTTAATTATTCAAACTGTATATGTTTTCTTACCGGGCTGATGTGCCACGTAGATACAGTGAATTCAGTCCTGTCCACCGAGTGGCTCTGGATGGCCACACTGCCAGAATTATCCTGCAATCAATTATTGTTAAATAAATAAGAATTATCCGGAGTTTGGTCGCTACTAACGGGTTACTATTATATCTGTGTTTCAAATGGACTTTTGTTTCCAATTAAAACTAATTTTACACAACAGGGAATAGATTATTTAAATCAAGTTTGCGAGTTTGAAGATTGATTTTCTGGCACTTGTTTTGCAATACAAAGTGTTTGCATCCACTGTCTTTATTTTCTCTCCGGATATTTCGGCTTCCTATTTTGGAGGCTTTTTCCAGCGGCAAACTCGTTCCACTAAGAATTTGAAAATTAATAAGTCAAGAGGAAAATTTAGTTTAATCTCTTTTATTTATGCTTAGTAGCAGATATCTTAATCCTAACTAATTTTTCACTAGATTAGTGTTTGTCATGTATACTTGTATTTTTACATGTGTTTGCACGCGTACACTAATTCAAGTGAAATTACACTCATCTAATAGCACCCTTGTACGATTCATGAAATAAATGTACGCCTTTATTTGTTTATGACTGAGAGGTAATTAGTTATGCATAATTACACGCAAGAGTACACTCGTACAAGTGAAATTATAGCAATCTAATAGCACTTACTGACGTTTCAATAGATAAGCGTACGCCATGTCTGTTTGGGTGTCTTTGTGCTTGTTTTGATTTGAAAAGTAATCAGGCTTAGGTGGTGGGATAAGTTTTCCTTAAAATCACTTTGTTTCGCAAAAAAAGGCCAGGTAACTAAATCTGATGTTACAGTCGATTCTGTTTATTAGTGCAATCGTTTTCTCTCTATGATATATCAGTTTTAAAAAAAATCAAATAGGACGATGATTTCATACACTACTTAATTTGTACTGGGGTACACTTATTGTCATAATATACACAGTAAACTCCATGCCGCCTGGGTTACTACTTAAGTGGTTCATCGTCTAACACACTTGTATTAATGAACCAAATAAATAATGTGCTTAGTGCTCTTTAAATTAATAAACAGCACGTATTCACGAGGTTAAACCTTTGGATGTCAAAGAAACATAGAATAGATACTGAAATCAGCTACAGGGTAAACTAAGAATATAAAAGGACAATATGTGGGCATCAAATAATAATATTTTAAAGCCTTAGGCTCAATAAAATTGAGTAAAGCTTTAGTTTTCTGCATTATATATACGAAAATCTTTTCATTTTATTGAGTAACTTTTATCTTAGCTTGCGTAGACATGTAATTGTGTAAACAGGTATCTTCATTTCTCAACCTTACATTGTTTAAACCGTTTGCCATTCACTATTGCTTCTACGATGATTGGTTAGACGATATTTGTTTCCTTCGTGCGGAAAATATCAACTTCTCAGTTTATGCTGATTCATATTACACATTTTTAAAAATTATACATCCGCTGGCAAAAATTTAGGCTTCCTCCTTTTTTTCTGTGTGTGCCCTGTTCCAAAAATCGCTGAACCTCTTTGATATGGCCTTTTTATAGGATGTCATACTTTTGTTCTGGAATATTTTTCGACTTCTTTCTAAACAAACTGTTGTAAATAATTTCAATATATCAATATTTGTTTTATTGCCAGTGCTTATTTTGGTTGTTGGTTTAGTTTTCAATGCAATGTTGGATTTAAATTTTTGAAAAATTCCACATTATAATACATCTAAAATCTATACTTTGGTCAATTGTCAACCTGTGTAATTTTTGCCATGTTTTTAAAGAGTAATCGTGCTTAAAAAGATATATCCTAACTTAATTTTAGGTAAATCTATCGACCTGCCATGTATCTTTATTACGAAAAATCGTATTTTGTTACAATTACCATTTATATTCATTTTAGGAGCAGTATGTTAGCCAGCAGGTACTTTACTGACATGCCCGCAAATTAATCATTATAAGTCGAATAAGCCATAATTTTTGAAACTTCAGCCTAACTAATTTTAATTATACCGATTTTCTTCCTCTCGCACTATATATATATACTTGTATATCTAATGAAAGTATAATGATGGGGTTTGCTTTTGCGTAGTCAGTATAAAATAAAATTGTGAAAGATTGCAGTGGATGTCATCATGTAGATTAGTTTCATCGTTATTTGACACTCCAGAAGTTCGTGTCAAATAGGATTTATCTAAAGGAGGGACTAACGAAAATTATAAATTGACACGTATCTAAATATTGCATAAAATGTGCGGATTCAGTGGCATTATGGGTTAGATACAGGCCCCGGAGGCAAACGCACTCTGGTTTACAATTCCGGCCTTCTGCAGTTCTGGAAAGTTCTTGATAAATGCTTAATAGGTATGAAACCGGTCTAATTGATTTGCATTTCTGTTTGCTTATTATTCCTGTAACACACACAGACACACACCTGTATATATATATATATATATATATATATATATATATATATATATATATATATATATGTGTGTGTGTGTGTGTCTTCAATAGTTAGTTTAAGTTTAAAAATCTCAGCACGTTGATAAGTATACCAACGGTCATTTGAACAGAAACCATGAACCCTTTCTGCACTGCAGTAGTTAATTTATTCCTCTCATGTAAAATAATGAGTTGCTTCGCAATACTGTTCCGACATTGACAGTGCTAAGATGTACGCGGTCCGTAGTGTTGAATCCATTTTCACCGCATGACTAATTTTGTGACCAATTGACACTGTTTATCTTCAAATGATGAAGCTAGGAGGCCTTTTCGAAGAATTATCCTTAGACTGTTTTGAGTACAACAGAAATATTTTTATGTAATTCTACATGTCTGTATGTGTGTACGTGCGTGAATATTTGCATACTTTTATATATTTATATTTTTCTTTGGGTCTACTTGTGTGTATTACCTGATCTGCGTTTTGACTAACGCAGCTTTCATTGTTCCAGTAATTTTCTTTTTTTTCATAATATTTCGATCTACATTACCGTAGATGCATTTCACGAAACAAATGAAGCAAGTGTGTTATTTCCTCTAGTCATAATATTTATATAACCGTTGTTTTCATCTAACTAATTTAGACCAGAGTGGCTGAATAATAATTTATCAATTGCATGCAATAACTATTCGTTTTTACACACTCAATGTAAATGACGTAACTGAGATGGGGAGACCCATAATTCAGAAACACTCGTCATAAAAACATGCCATGAGTGATAAAACCAGAAGTCCGAACGACTAATGCACATGTTAAATTACAATTCAAACCACTAGGTTATACTCAAGATAGATACGTTAATAACAGTTATTGGCGCACGCCACGCATGTGCATGTGTATGTGTATGCATAACTAGAAAAAACTTGGTTAAATTATTTTGATACACATGTACGTACATCTAAATGAAACTGCAGTCAATAGACATTAATTTACCCTTTGCACGCGTCAAAAAGAAAATTACTGGAACAATGAACGCAGATCAGGTAATTTCAATTAATTCAGTATCGCAACAAGGACATTCCTACTTGTGTGTATATCATTATATATACAGATATATAAATATATTTATATGAGAATAATTTCAGATCTTAACGAAGTGTATAACTTTCATGCAAATGTTAAATGAAAAATTCGCTTGTATTAGGATTTTAACATTTAATTCACAAATAGGTTTTTGGTAAAAATAATTTACTAATACAATTTACGACAAAATATCACTTTAGTAGATGCTTTTTCTGCGGTTTTTAATAGTTTTTTTCAGCAATTATGTTGTCTTTTAACTTGCTTTTTGGATATTGCTTGTAAAAGCATACTTATTAGAACAAGTTACATTTAGATATATCCAGTGTGCTTCCATTGTTGGGTAATTGTTAGTGATCACTTCACTGCAGGGTGACGGTTAGATTTTTGTTCCTTAAAGTACAATCATATCAATAAACATAGGCGATGAATTGATTTTAAGTAAAAGTGATCCATTTTTCTTATTTCATTTCTCTAAAATCAAAATATGTCGGGAGTTTGTCAAAGTTATGGCTGTCTAAATCGACTGTTTTTGATAACTACGATTTTCCACTTGTACAGAATGTTTTTATTCGAATAAAAATGTATAAACAATGTTCATTCATTTTTGTTATAAGCATATTTTTTCGTATTGGTGCCGGATGTGTTTGTTTTATGCCTGAAAAATTTTATTTTCCATGATATGAATAGATTGAAATGCATTTGTCCTGCTTATTCTTTTCGCACGCAATTCATTTCTAGATGGTAGGCATATAAAAACACCCTACCAGACAATCGGCAGACGTTAGCTGCTCATACAGGAATCTTGATATAGACACCAAATCCATTATATATATGAATAAATATTTATGTAATGGGATTGGTGTTTATATCAAGATCGCAACCTTGATTTAATTAATTGTTATCACCGCTTGCGCTACTAATGATCATTTAATTACATATATGCAGGTATCTGCATAAACCTTACGTGTAGCATTAACTTACATAAATTGAACTTTGATTAAAGCCTCTGGTTTTTTGTATGCTTGTAGTATTTGAATAATTAGATAGTTACGATATGAGAGCAGTGATAGTGTAACGTTCACTGGAAGCCTCTATGTCAGTCCTAGTTTTCGTACAAACGTTTACAGCCAATAACGTATGACATATTGCCTTTTGTAGAAATTAATTGAAAGCTGAGTAAGCGTAAGTTCTTTCCTGTCGTAATATTATTTTAGTTTCTTCAGTCCTACCTCGTTTTATGTGAAATTCAAAAAATTATCTTTATAGCATTATAATCTCGTTTTTATCAAATAGTTAATGTATTTAACAGTCCTTGACTACACGATTGATGATAAAATCTTTAAATCAGGTTTTCGAGCTTGATATAAACCGAATCAATTCTATGTAGTGAGGGCTAAAAGAAAATCAATTTTCGTGACCGCATAGAAATTGTTCAGTCGACATATCCAGTCAGGTATAAAGTATGTGATACTACTTAAGTTAAGGGCCGCATTTTTAATTTTTATTTCTTCATATATGCGTTGCAGTTGGATCCTCGTTAGGCAATTCGGCGTCGTGCTCTGATGATAATGGAAGGTCGAAACGCGTCAGTGCGTGCGATTGGCGGTAGTTTTGCTATGCTGTTCGACGACTGGTTAAATACAATGGGATTGGTGTTTACTTCAAGCTCGCAAACTTGATTTAAAGAATTGTTACCACCACCCGTGCAATCAATTATTTTTAATTGTAATTGTCTATATATATATATATATATATATATATATATATATATATATATGTATATATAGTATGTGTGTGTGTGTGTGAAAAGCTACAACAGCTGATGTTCGTGACTGCAATTTGCCGTCGTGTTCTGATGATGATCATGGAAGTACGTGTACCGACTGGTTGAGTACAATGGGATAGGTCATTTGTTTCCAGATGCATGAATTTAATCTTGTTGTTATTCGCGCAAGATATCTTACGACGAGGACCCACATCCACTAATAGATAGCATTTACGAATACCTACGTGGTACATTCAATGGTGTTAAATATCCTATTTTGACATACTTAACAAGTGTACGTGTGCTGTATTGCACAATATCTTCTTTGTCATAGTACGAATTCTTAATTGTCATTATTGTCCAAGCTTAATAATTCCTTCGTTATTTCAATCATGTAGATAAAAATTATTGTTTACTGTGATAATCCACTTAGGTATGACAGGTTCGAGCTCTGTTCGCGCCAAATTAATGACGGTGTGTGATGAGTTCCTAATAAGGACGAAACCGGTCTACTGGATGAATTGCCTTTTCTACACTATATAATACTTAAATTATACTGAAAAATATATGTACATTGTAGGACAGGTGTTTATATAAAATTACAGCCATGATTAAGAATTATGTGGGTACTGTCAAGCCGCGGACATGTCTTCAACATAGGAACGTCTGCATTTTAATCTGTCTATCTAAACATTGAACCACTCGGCCAGGTGCAATCCCTTTCCGCGACTAATTCTGAACAATACGGGAAGAGTTTCCGATATAATTAAACAAGAATTAATTGCGCGGGTGGTGGTAACAATTCTTTAAATCAAGTTTGCGAGTTTGAAGTAAATTTCAGTCCCATTGCATTTAACCAGTCGTCGAGCAACATAGAAAAACTACCGCTAAACTCACGCACTGACGCGTTTCGACCTTCTGTGATCATCATCAGAATATGACGGCAAACTGACTAGCGAGAATCAAACCACATTGAATATATATGGAAAGCAAAATTAGATATGCGGCTCTCACCTCTAGTAGTCTTGCGTACATTGTAACTGACTAGAAATGTCGGCTGCACATTTTCTATGCAGTCTGTAATTGCTATGCTCATCTAACAAAGTGAGACTATAAGTAAACAATATTGATTGCGCTGGTGGTGGTAACAATTATTTAAATCAAGTTGGCGCGCTTGAAGTAAACAAAGCAAAACTACCGCCAGTTGCACGCGTTGAGGCGTTTCGACTGCATTGAAATTGTGCAGCCATGTCCAGTCCAGTAAAATTTATTCGATACTACTAGACGTGTGAGCTGCATATCTAATTTTGCATTCCATTTATATGGAAAGCATTTTTTGAATTTTTTTTGCGGTGTGTTAGCTTCAATCATTCCAATGCCGCGTTTTGCGTACGCGGGTAATAGCTGTACACGGGCAGTTACACAAAGATCCGATTGATCACAATTTCCAATTTTGTTTTGTCTTTGATTCGGGTTGACTTCTTCTTCGTTCAACTGGAAATGCGGTTCTATCACATCTTTGTTTACTGGCGACGTTTCGGTGCCTACTTTCCAGCACCATCCTCAGGCAACACAGTACAATGATCACAATAGCAGATTTAAGCAAATGTGGTAACCTCGTTCCAAAACCATTCTATTTATATATATTTTTGACTCAACACTAGTTTTAATCATAGAATTTGTCTCAGTAACTAAACTCAATATATAACTATTTATAATTAGCAGACCAATCATTACCTCACGTATACATAATCTCATCTCGTATGCAGAATATTGTAGGGGAGAGAGACAGTATCGAACCTTTTGTTATTTGTTTTAACTGTATTGCTCACTATGTCACGATAATCAAAATTCAAAAATGATAAAACTAAAACCTTGACTGCCATATACTGTATTTTATTTAAAGCCGGGAACTGTAATGTATACAATGGTGTATGAGGTATTGCGCACATAGCAACAAATTAATTCAAATATGGAGCAGCAAGTTACGTAGATGGATGGAGAGTGAATGTCATAGCGACGCTTAGGTGAACGATTAAAGAGAGAAAGATAGAGATAGTCTGGACAACTAACGTTTTTCGAAAAACTAGTCGTAAGCACAATGCGAAGTTAATCAACTATTAGAAATAATTGCATAAGAATATTTGCTCATATGACTAAAATAATTCATTATATCTATATACATATATATCTAAATATAATATCGTAACACCTTTATATATATATATATTTAGAAGAAGGACCATTGTTAATTGTTAAACATGAATATTTTCTATTCTTACTATATATTCATTACGTTAGTCATACCTTATATCAATATATAAAATACATGTCAATATGTATAAAAACATATATATGAATATAAGCAACAGTGTGGGACCAACATCTCTAATCCTATATATATGTACATTAGTAATAAATATTTATTAGGTTATGCACATCTTATATTAATATATAAAATACATATCAATATGTATAAAAACATATATATATATAAGCAACAGTGTGGGTCCAATATTATAATACTATATATATATATATATATATATATATATATATATATATATATATATATATACGTTTGCATATTTCTAATAAATTATTATTTTTCTCTTTTCTTACTGTTTTTTTGACCAATTAATCAAATTGTATATTTATTTATTCACACCTTATATAAATATATAAAATACATATAAATATGTATAAAAACATATATATAAATATAAGCAACAGTGTGAGTTAAATGTCTTATATATATATATATATATATATATATATATATATATATATATATATATATTTACCATCTTAAATAAATATATAGTTTTAATGGTAATGTATAAAATGATTAATGTCCGTATATATATATATATATATATTATGTATATAGAATAAACCTATCTATCTACCGATAGGCCTATCTATATATCCGTCTATCTATCACATTTTGAGTTCCTCTTAAAAGGATACTTGATAGCTGTTAACCATGAATATCTTCTCTAGGACTAACGTATTATTCATTTATTAAGATATTCCCACCTTACATAAATATATAAAATATAAGCAACAGTGTGAGTCAAATGTCTCTTATCTAATGTCCTATCTACTAACCCTTGCTAAATCTGTATACCCTCTTCTGGAACATTTTTATTGAGAAAGATAAGTATATAGGAATTGATATTGGTACAGTTCATTCGCAATCAGTTTTCTATAAGCGAGGTTTTTTACTTAGGTTCCCACTTAATTCAGGTTCCGCAGCCTCACGTTTTCTGACCGTAGAAAATGCTTCATTAAATATTGGGCCCAATGATTTTTCTACCGATGTTACATTCATTACACCTTTTCCTGATTTTATTTCAATTGACTCTCTAATTAGTCTAGTTAATCTGTTGCGGTTGCATAACGCGATGCGTTTACATCCCTCCCAGTCTATTTCATGACCCGTTTCCTTCGAATGCCTAGCTAGGTCTGATCTTTGAATGTGTCCATATTTGCAGGCTGTCTTGTGTTCACCTCTACGAACCTTTATAGGTCGCATGGTTTCGCCTATATACCTGAGATTACATTCTTTGCAAGGTATCGCATATACTCCTGATGTCTCGAGGGGTTCTACTCTTTCTTTTTGGTTAGGTAGTTTATTGCCTATAGTAAGCGATTGTCTTAAAACTGTTTTAATATTGTATTTAGCTGCTATTATTCTAATTTTCCTGCTCAATTTTGAATCAGGTAATACCATAATTTTGTGCTTATCCGGTTCTGTTTCCTTCTTTACTTTGTTTATTATATTATTATTAAATCTCTGTAACATCTCATCTAATAATCTATCTATTATACTTGACGGATAGCCATTTAGTTCGAATATTTCTTTTAATCTCCTCATTT